>WYDI02001211.1:0-33131 GCA_009867235.2 Psittacus erithacus
CCACCCTGTGAAACTAACCCACAGGATGTAGAGTAAACCACAATGGCAGTGTAACAGGGCTGATGGCAACAGCCTTATCTTCTCAACTGAAGATCAAAACCTACCTATGTGATGGCATATCCACATCCATATGGCTCGGACTTTTTCCAGGTCAGTCCGGGTTTGTTTAAGCAGGGCTTTAACCAGTTCTTCTACGCTGTTCTTGACGTTTACCTTTTTGTGAGGAGGAACCATTACAAGATCATGGTGAAGAAATGGCTATGGTACAACTCCCTCCCCACTCCCTTGGTCTTTTAAAGCTAGTGAGACCCCTCCTGCCAGGAGTCTGCTCTAACTTGAGCTTCCTTAAAATAGAAATACAAAGCTGTAGTTCCATGTTTGAGGAAGCATTTTTAGTCATAGTTTCCCTCCTAAAGTGGTATCTGTGTTGCTGATCTTTCCAAGGAAATGGTTTGGGAGATTCTGAGGCACTTGCCCCAGTAGCTCAGGCTAAGCTGGTGTTAGTGCTGATAGCTGGGTTTCAAGGATCATCCCCAGAGGGGAGCTGAAAGGGAGGACAGAGGCAAAAGTGAGACTTACTTTTAATGCGTAGGCATCCAGCTTCTCAAATTGCTGCAGATCTACTGGCATGGACTTCAGAGAGGATTTGTCCCATGGATATGCTGGGAAGAAATGAGTTGTCGTTGTTTCAGGAAGGGAGGGAGGGAGGGAGTAGGTATTTTTCCTGGCTGTATGCTTGAATAAGTGGATGCTGCAGAGCTCCTGCTTGACCCGTGGAGGGATCCATCAGCAAGTGCTTAGGGAGTAAAGGACATGAGGGCATTTGCGGAAGGCCCCTGCCAGCTGCGTGGAAGACAGGAGCCATCCTGTCTAGTCTGGTGTAATTTGGGCAATGCTGAAGCGGGAGGTGCCCCCATGTCTTTGGCGCTGTACAACAGCATAGAAAATCCCATGATATTATATTTAGGAGATATAACGCAGAAGCATCAGGGAAAATCTGCATGGTGAAAGACCTGGCAGAAACGTGACCTTTCAAAAAAACCCACGAAACAGCTGGTTTCTGCAGCAGTTTTGCTGATAGAGATGCCTATTTTGGATGGTAAATTCTGCATGAACTCAAGCACATGAGAAATGCAGCACAGGAAGCAGCTGGACTGAAACTGATGTCTCTACCCCTCTGTCCACATCTTTGCAGGCTCCAGGCTCCCGGTTCTACTTGGTGTGAGCAAAGGGTTACTAACTCATCATAGGATCATGGAATGGTTTGGGTTGGAAGGGACCTTAAAGCGTATCCAGTTCCAACTCCCTGCCACAGGCAGGGACACCATCCACTAAAGCAGGGTGCTCCAAGCCCTGTCTAACCTGGCCTTGGCTTGCCCTAACTGATCAGATAACACTGTTCTCTCTCACCAGTGAGCCACCTGAGTGATGCAGCCGTAGCTCTGTGCATGGATACCTCTCCTGGACCACTGTCTGCTCAGCCCTACCTTTTTTTCTGAGCTGGTAAGAGGAAATTTGAGCCCTACAGAAATCTCTCCCTCTCATGTGCTGTCAAAGGACTAAAGAGATTCTCCTAGCTATCTTTGTGGGGTTGTTATTCCTCTGGAAAAAAGGATTTAAAAGAGATCACAAAGTGAAAATGCTGTTGTGTGACCCTGAGTGCTGGGAGAGGTGAATGAATGATGCCATAAAGCTGCTATTTGCTGGGTGACAAGAAGTGAACTTCTTTGGCCTGTATGTGGGGGCGCAGAGGCTTTGGCTTGCTTTATGCTGCTTTGTTTATGACCCTTGATAAACAAACAGGACCCCCCTCTGCTTCCTTGCTCAGCGAGTGCTGGTGGAAGCAAGATGCACAAGAGGCTCCGAGAGCCATCCTATCCTATCTGAGAAGCCAGCAGTGCTTACGAGATCTATATTCATCACCCACTCCTTCCCCACCACCCCAGACCAGGGCTTTGTCCTACTGTTGAGGTGGCCAGAAGGTCTGCTCCTGACTTGTAAAGGTGTTTTATTAACGTAAGCCCTGCTCCTTTTGGAAACCTCTGAATTGCTTATGGGACATCCCTTAATGGTGCAGCCTGCCAGGTGAGATGCAGGTGCATCCCTGTGTGCTGGGTAGGGGACCCTCTTTCAAAGGCACTGTTAAAGAAAGAGCCCATTTGTTTATCCTGGTTTTCCTTGAAAAGGGCTATTATGCTGACCTAAAGAGAGAGAAAACAGATTTACATTTAAAGGTTCCCACTCTCTACAGCTCTGAAAATTGATTTTTGGGAACAGGATGGTTGCGTTGTGTTTTTTTTAAATTGGCCATCACTTTTTGTCTTAGGTGAGGTTGCAGCTGCAAAGGCTCCCTGCAGATGTGGGATCTGGAGTAATTCCTGTAGCTCTGTGCAGTTAGGAAGCGTGTGGAACCTTGGGAAGGGCTTGGGCACGTATGATATACCCCAAGCTCTCCCCATCCACCGACCCAACGAACAAAGGGTTGGGAAATTGAATGCTTATTGTGGCAACATAAAGTAAATCCCTTGCCAGTGTGCTTCAGTCTAGGCTTGAGGCAGAGCAAGCTGTGTTCCTAGGAGTGATGGGCTCCCTATCTAGGGCTGCCCTGCATTGTGCCCATTGTGCCAATGGTGTGGGGACACTCAAGTGTTACCATGCAGGTCCTTCTTTCCTGGCTGCCGTGGGGCTTCAGTCCTTTGGAAACCTGGCACAGTGGAGAAGGGAATGGGAGATGAGCAGTTGCTGGCAGGCAGGAGAAGACAAACAGAAATATGTGATTCTGGGGAGCAGGACTGGGTGGGAAAAGCTGAAACAGACTTTGCTTTGCTTTGTTCTCTTGCATTTCGGCATGGATGTCAACACCGTGCAGAGAGTGTGTGCAGAGGGGAGTGGAATGAAGCAAGCTGCCTGGACCGCAGTGGACTGTGCCCCCCTCCCTGCAGTCCTGTGGCTCTGCAGAGGCCACATTCCTCAGCAGTCCGGCATCTCCTGTTCTAGCCAGAGGGCTGGGGACATCAAAACCCCCTGCCCACCACGAAGCCAAACCCCACCCCCAGGCATGGAAGAAGGGAGTGCTGAGCCCCAGAGCTGACAGATGATCACCCTGCAGAGAGCTCTGTGGCAACTGCAGGGTTGCTGAGGGATGCTGTGGGCCCCAGACTGTCACCACCTTCATTATCGCAGGGCTGGAGAAGGAGAAGAACCCCTCTGCCCTAGGAGAAGGATTTTGCTCCTCAGACCCCAGGGTCCAGCAGCATCTGCCCTGCAGGGAAAGTGGGTACAGGGGTTGGCATCCTCTGAAGAGCCTCAAGCCCCGTGGGGAGAAAGGACCCTGCCTTCTTTTGGGTAAGAGCTAGCTTGGAGATAGGTGCTGTGGCTGAGCAGAGCCTCACCTTTGTTGTCCTGACCTCTCAGTCTGGGCAGCCTCCTGGGACCTGCAACACCCCATCATGGTTAGTACAATCACCCCAGCACCCGCCCTGGGTGCTGCATCTCCTCAAGCTCCCAGGTTTCATGCCTTCCCTATTTGTGCAAAGAGAAGGACGTGGCCCCTTTGCCCTCCCACCCTTGGCCTGCTTTGCTAGGGTGGAAAACCCAGGCTGTACCTTTTCCAAAGGAGAGCTTCTTGAAGAGTTGTGGGGTGGTGTCCTTGGGATGAATCTCCACCGTCATCTGGGTTCCTGCAAGAAATGATGACAGACTCTCTAAGAAAGGCAAAACTAACTCAGACGTGGGGGAGAGGGGAAGAATTCCCTGCCAAGGCATCATAGGAGCTGACTCTTAAGTTGGTGATTGTGAAGGTATCATAGCGCTTAGGTTTCCAGGCAAAACAAAGCACCCATAAGATAAACTGCAAGGTCAGAAAGTCTGTGGTCACCTCTGGTGTAATTTGTAGCTTTCAAAAAACACAAGACAGCCCATAAGAGCCTCACAGGTGATAAAGTGGATCATAAATAGAGGTTCTCAGTGAGGATTATGTGGCAGCTTAAAAAGCCCACGTTTAACACCATATTAAATAGTTATTGATGGAGATACGGTAATGAGAAACTTAATTTCTGTCATTGATTTTTCTTGGAATCAAACAGAAAATGGCTCAGAGCTATGAAAATGATTTGACTTGTGATATTAAAATGCTTTGCAAGGGCCATTGCCTGTCAGAGGCAGAGTCCAGAGTCCAGGTCCGGAGTCCAGGCTGGGGCTTGCACTCTGCATGCCATGATGCTATAGAGCAGCCTCACCGGAAACCTGGAGGTCTTGTGTTTAAAGTTTCACAGATGGAAGTACAAGGGAAAAAGTTTGGGATTGTCTTGTAGGAATTACCTGAACATATTGAAAGAGACTACATCTTTTGGGCATGCTTTTCAGAAGGCTTTGTAACCATCGAGGTTCCCTGGAGGAGCTCAGTGCACTCGTGGGCTCCTTGTTTCAGATCAGACAGAGGTTGCTTTGGAGACCGAAGGTCAAGAAGTTAATGTGCCTTGGGGCTGCCATCCAACCACATGTGTTACCTCCTCCAATGTTATCAAAAGCCTCATGACATTTGTGGTTTTCCTTGAAAGCCAGCTCTTGGAACCTGCTAATTAGGGGGGAATCTGCACTTTCAGCACAAAGTTTTTCTGCAGCATTTAACTTCAGAAGAAGTTGAGCATTCCTGTGATTACGCAGAAAGGTTCCATGTCCTGTAAGTCCCAAAAACAGAAGGCCAGAAAGCCTATAAGAGAACCCCTTTTAAATTCTAGAGCTTGATTCTTATTCTGTGATGACTGCAGGTATCAGGATGGCAAGACTAGAGTTGGCTGCTGCATTTTGTCAGAAGGTAAAATGACACTGCTTCTCAAAGGGATGCCTTTGTGCAAATGGTATCATTTCCTCAGGATTTTTATATTTTCAGGAGTTCTTTTTTTTAATTTCCCAAGATTATCTTCAGTTTTGGGGTTTATGGGTTTTGTTGCCAACTTCCACTTTCTCCATTTTTCCCCATAAATTAAGATTCTACGTTTTCAAGAAACTAATTTAATGGCAAGGAATGCCACCTTTCAGTCAGTTTAAAAGGCATTGACCAAATGATAAAAAACTGTAATTCCATGGAAGTTTTCCAAAGTGCTACGTCCATTGCTTTGAAAACTAATGCTATGAAATGCTTGCTGCAGTTTTTATGACTTATTTTACTGTTCCTAATCAAGATATCTTTCATAAAGAAGCACTGGTTCTTCTACTTATTCTCTATGGTCCTTTGCCAGCAAGTGCCTTGGGATCCAGCTGGCTCAGCTGTGCCCCTGTTCCAGTGCAGGGATGGCTCCTTGCAAGTCCTTATGAAAGAACTGGAACCATCTCAAGCTATTCTGCAAATATTATTTCTTCCAGCCCTTGCACCCTTCCATCAGCACTGGGATATCCGACATTAGCAGCTGTATGCTCTTACCATGCTTTTTGACTACATCTATTCTATGTTAAAGGGGTTGGTGGGAGCCCTGGTGCTTCAGAATCCACCTCCATGCGCTCACACTGAAAGACCTGAGGATTCTCCAGGGATGTGTAATTTTTAATTCTTCAGGCTGAAGATCACAGAATTGTCAGGGTAGGGCTCTTCACTGGGGATGTTTTGAGGTTGGTTTATTACAGCAAAAGCTTGACAGGGAGCTCACTGAAGCTCTGCTCTTAAAAACTGGTATCCTTTGGGGCACCACGTACCTTCACTGGAGTATGAAGTAAGGGCTTGTGTCTGCCTGCAGGGCTCCTTGGAGATTTGACAGCCTGGTTGCACAAAGAAAAACATTTCAGTGCCTTGAAGACAGTGGAGGTACCTGGCGTGGAAATTGATTAAATCTGTGCCTTTGTGCAGCAGCCAAGTAAGTAATGACACAAGAAGCTTGACCTTATTCTCCAGCTTTGATGCCCAATTGGTCATGGTCCCGGGCTGCCTGGTGCCACTCCAGAGGGATGCTCCGGACTAGGGAAGACCTAGAATGGGTGCTGCTGCTCAGGGCTCAGGGTGGGGGGTTAGTGGGTTTAGACCAGCAAGTCACTGTTTGGAAAGGTGGGTGGGAGGGAAGGGCAGCACGAGAGAGCTTGGAGGTGATTTGGTCCCTGAGCAGGAACATTGTGGTTGTCATTTCCTCATCCTCACCTCTGTGCTCAGGGAGCCCCTGACCATCTCAGCTATACCAGCTAGCCCCAGGGTCCTTGGAGCAGAGGGAAGTGTGGGGATCTATGCAGTTGCAGGCAGCACAAATCTGCTCCCCTGGGCTGTACTGACACGCCAGGGGAGTCAGCAGATGCCAGGGCTGGATGCTCCAGCCTTGCCGGTGGACACTGGCCAAGGTGATCCCTTGCTCTCTTCTCAAAGTGTGGTGGGATCACTGTCCTGCCAGCCACCAAAGACCAGAGCAGGGAGACCATGGGTTGTCCTGAAGGCTGGATGCCATCTCTACCTTGTGGCTGGGACAAGGATGGGGTTCTGTGGCACAATGCAGGACTGCAGCCTGTTTGCCTTGATGGGGCTGGGACGAGGCTTATGTCATCCAGTTTGTAAATACCATGGCATCACCAGTTGCTCCGTGGTATCAGAGGCTTCATCAAAACGCTAACACAGCTGATTAAAGGGGAATTTATTAACCCCTGTGGTGCTAGAGCAGCAAAAGCTCTGCCTGCTCCTCCAGCGTAGGAATTCCTTAGTAATCCTTGCAGGGATTTAAATTGTGCCTAAGGTAGTGCTGCAAGGGCAGGTTTTCCACATGCATGCTAAATACTCTTGACGTTAGTTCAGGATGGTGAACGACTGATACCATTTCCTCATAATGGAGGCTTTGACTTGTGCTTTGCAGGTCTGGTTGCAGACCCTCTTGAGTGTGACAGAGGAGCATAGAGTGTTGAATATTAATCTGCTTCCCAGAGTGAAGGCTTTTGTTATCTGGTGTCTGAGACTATCAGATTTGTAAAAAGACAAACCCAATGGTGTATCTTGCCATGAAATGTCACTTGCTCACAGTCTGTGAGAGCCATCCAGCCACGACTGATTTCAGAAGGGCTTTGATCAGGGCTCCTATTGAGCATAGTACAGGGCACAGCCGTATGCTACTGTTGCTTGGCCTGTGGAAGCAAAGCTCCTATTCAGTATAACTAGAGTACAATAGTACCATGAGAATTACCTTGGCTTTACCTTTTCCCCTTGTCTTTCTCTACTAGGTACCCCATTGGGCTTAGGCTACCAAGAAAGTGAGTCAGATGGTCTGATTCCTTTTCCTGGGAGCGGCTCTGTCCCGTTGCATTGCAGTCCTGCAGCCTGGCTGTGTGCAGCCTTGGGTAGCATTTTCAGATGTTCCTTCTGAACTGTTTCAGGGCAGATGGGTGAGGAATTGGCAGGGGAGCACTCAAGACTAGCAGTCACATCATTCCTGGACAGCAATCACCTTGCCTTGCACTCAGCAAGCTGAGCAGGGGAAATGGAGAAAGGATTGATGAATAGATGCGTTGAAATGTTTCTTGCTTAAGACTTTGCTTAAGACCCTGCTTAAGCTGTGTGGGTGCTGGGGAAGACTGTGGAAGCTCTTCCTGCAAGCTGAGCAATTTAGGGCTCTGAATTTCTCTGTAGTCAGCTGGCTGTGAAACGCAAGAGCTCTGAGCACCTGAAGTAGGACTGAGCTGCATGGCTGCTTGCATAGGGCTCTGCAGTGCCACCCATGTGCATC
Organism: Psittacus erithacus; assembly: GCA_009867235.2. Classification (NCBI taxonomy): domain Eukaryota; kingdom Metazoa; phylum Chordata; class Aves; order Psittaciformes; family Psittacidae; genus Psittacus; species Psittacus erithacus. The sequence continues at coordinate 7,689 of WYDI02001211.1, forward strand.
CTGGCCGTGGGGCAGAGAAGGGGATGCTTCCCAGGGTACAAGGCCTGATGCTCTCTGCTTGTCTCCGTTGAAATCCCTCAAAGCTCTGGAAAGCGATGGGCTGTTTCAAGCGTGATTGTGTTCTAGAGGCACAGCCGGGTGCTAAAAGCTTGCAGATGAGTTTTGTGTGCTGTGGTTAGTTTATCAACAAAGTGAGAAGACAACCTACCGTTAAGGTCTCTCCCCTGAGGTGGCTGCGATCTGCTGTTTCCATTTCCATCATCTTCCAAACCTATAAAACACAAAGGTGAGATCAGCAGGTTGCCCTCCTGCAGAGAGGTTCTGGCACTGTCTGGAGGCCAAGCACCCCCAACCCTTTCATGTAACCCATCATTCCAGCTGATCTACCAGAATTCCACCTTTCCTGTCTTGTCTGCAGCATTTGTTGCAGTCCCTATTACTAGAATAGGAAATACCAGGAGGAAGAAAGTGCAATAGTCTAGGTCTAAGTTGCTTTGATAGGGTTTGCTCTTCTTTGGATACGTGCTGGATGCTGTGTTAGTTGAAGCATGAACGCAACCTCTGCGTAAGCTTTGCCGACCCTTGCTAGCCTGGAACTGATTGTCTGGAAACCTAGATTTTCAACAAGATGTTATAGCAGGAGTGTTTCTTTTTCTCCTTTTATTTCTGCTGAGAGGGTCCCCCTACAGCTGCAGAGCACAGCCTTAGCTTTTTGGAATATCCCCTGGAGGGACAGGGACACTGTCTCAAACTGTAGCTATAAATGGCTCAGGGCAGTCATCCCTGGAGACAAAGCCTGGACATGTTTCCAACAAAACAGCTTTGCCCATGTACTCCGGTGTAGTAGGCGCTGCTCTGGGGTGAAACTGCGGAGCTCTCACCCTGCTCCCTTTGCACAGCCACAGAGGCTGTGGAGGCATCTCAGGACATGGCAAAGCAAGGTGCAAACATGGTCCTTGGATTAGCATCTGTGTGCATGTCACCTCCTGCACCATGGGGTGCATGTACGGAGTGCAACATGCAGTGTTGCACAAGCAATGACTGTCCTGCATCAGGACAAGGGAAGGCACCCTGGGTTTCTATGGACAGAGCTTGAAGTCTGGGGCTTTGCAGCGTGTCTGCAAAGGAAAAGAGGAGAAGGGTGGTGGGACTGGGGGGAAGTCCAACGCATGCTCCAAAGCTGCTGCTTCACTTCACTGTCTGAGGCACACACTGCCCTCCCCTCCCTGGCACCTTACCTGTGCTTTGGTCACTGTCTGTTGGCCTCTCCTTCTTCCCTTTCTGCTTGCTTGCTGCCTCCTCAGGGTGGACGATAAGCAGCAAATTGATGGTTACCGCGCTTGGATCTGTCTTAAAGTCCATGGTACCCACCAGTGCATGGCCAGGGTGCAGGTCCTGCTGCTGAGCTGCCGCTGCTGCCAGCTGCCCTGTTTATTTTCCACCCTTGGGGAAAGGTGAGTGCGCTCCCCCCCGAGCCGCAGCACTGGCAGGCTGGCCCTGCCAACTGCACCATGAGAGCCCTGCCAAAGCCAACCCTAATGAAGAGGTTGCTAGTCACCTTTGAAAGGAAATCACGGGAGGGATCCGTTTCCTAAAGCAGAGAAAAGAGCTGCGTTCCGGTTGGGGGCGGGGGGGGTTGTGAGTGTGTCTTGTTTCAGAGTGTGCCCCCAGCTCCCCCTCCCTTCTTGATGCCCTTTTTGGCTTTAAGCACTTGTCTACACTCAAATCCCCCATCAGCACTGTTGGCTGGGGGGATTTGCTTCCCAGCTCTGGCAGAAATCCTTAAAAGGCTTTCTCTTTTGATCTTCTGCCCCAGCTGACACTGGAGGGATGCTTAGGAGTGTAAATAATAACAATAACTGCTGCAGGATGAGGGCAGCAGCTGCAGAGGTGGGAAAGGGGCTAGAAATGGGGCATGACCAGCTACGTGTGATGGGGAGGATCAGACTTCACAGGGTTGCTGGGTGCGCACAGTGTCAGCAGCAAAATGAGTTGCAGGGTGCAATCCATGCTGCGTCCCAAAGAAGTCAACACCCCAGGCTCTCTCTGTCCCCATCAGGCTGACTTTCTGGGGCAGCCAAGGAAAGAAACCTGTGCGGATCCTCAGCTTTCTATATACACTCCCAGCTAAGAAAATGGGGTACAAGAAGGGCTGCAGTGTGGCTTTTCAGCGGGGCTCAGCTGGTCTCTGCAGCTCGCAGAAGGGGCTGGTGGGGACACATATTCTAATTTTACTGTTGGCCGCTGGCCCGGCTTGGCCTGTGGTCCTCAGGGAGCAACAGCACCTGCAGACTGAAGCGCTCTCAGCAGTGTTGGGAAGGGCTCTGGGGGCACAGTAGGCTCTGCTGGGCAGAGGAGGGGGTTTGGGTGCTTGGCACAGGCAAGGTGCCTTTATGCGGGTGTCATGAGTGCTTTTGGGGCAGGGGTGGGAGAGCAATGGGTGCCTCTCCCCAGCCCACAGCCAGAGTTGTTGTCCCAGATCTGTGCGCAGGAGCCGGTATTACTGCTTGGTGTTAGGTTACTTGTGTTTGGAGACATGGTTTTTCCCAGTGGATCTTCTATATAAATCCTGTTCCCTCCCCATCTCCTGGCCCTTTTCTGTTCCTGAGCCCCTTCCAAAGCACGGACAGCCGTTCTGGCCCCGTGCTTGCCTGCAAATCCAGCCCCAAACAGCTCCTCAGTGTGTCCAGAAATAGCTTATGCGGCTGTGGGGAGGCTTCTTCCATTCACCCTTGCTGGTGCACTTTTACACGGCCTTGCACACACTGTGATGCCCTGGATGGTGCCTGCAGCATCCCTGCCAAGAGTGGATCGTCATGGATGGGACACTGCATGTAACTCATAGTAATGCAGCAGGAGTCCTGTGCTGGGGGTGGATAATGTGGGGGTGGATAATGTTGTTGGGGTTTAGGTAGTGATTTTGCTCTATAGTTCATGTATTGGAGTGGTTTTAAGTTCATTAGGGGTGCCTGGTTCAGCTCTGGCTATAAGGAGCTAGCAGGAGGTGGTTAAAGCTGAAGAGGAGGAGAAGGGACAGATGCACCCTGAGGCAAGCTGGGCTCTGCCAGACAGACTTTCCAAGCCATCTGGGGCTTGCTGTCCCTGGTTCAGGTCCCAGGATTTATGGCTGGAGTGACTTTCTAATCACAGCTTCTCCACCTGCCCACTGGCCTTTAGCACCCGTTCTCACCTGTCACCAGCCCCGTCCCTATGCCTCTGTGCCCAGCAAGTAGCACCCTTTCCTCCCCATTGCCCCAGCTGCTCATCTGAGGTGCAGCCCTTCTTCCTGCAGGTTTCTTCTACCTCATCTTTCTGGGTGGGATACTCTGATCTCCTAAATTACTCATTGGCATGGCTCAATCCTGATTCTGGTGTTGCATAGGTCCTGCAGCAAGCTCTGCTGCAGCAAATGCATCTTCCCACCATCCCACTTCACTCTGCTGCTGCCTGCTATTCACAGTGATTTCTCTGCACGTCCTGGCCTTGCTCTTCCAGCAAAGGAGCTTGATGCTCCTCCAGATCTGCTCTTAACCTTATTCCTCTCCAGCTCCAGCAAGGTGATGGCAAGTGACAAGAAAGTGACAAGAAAGTGACAAGAAAGTGACAAGAAAGTGACAAGAAAGAATAAAACCATGGCTAGGACATTGGCAAAAGAAGGTTTCAGTGGTGCAACCCAAGTCACACTGAGGACACGAGCTGAACTCAGTGCAGGCATCCAAATACATGTGGTGGCACCAGCTGATGTTAAGCTGATGCATTGCTTTCCTGGCAGCTCTGAGCTGGAGCCTCCACAGCTGAGCACAGGGTGGTTGCTGCTTCGGTTACTGCTGGTGTTTTCCTTCCTGGCAGGATGTAAAAAAATAGTACAGCCTTATTTTCTTAATGGTGAACTGGCTGCTCCTGGCCCAGCTGCCTGAGCACCATGCCGTTGTCTTTCCTCTGATAACCTCATTGCTTTAAATTCAGCCAAAATGTGCTTCCAGCACAATGAAACCATCTGCAGGAAGTTTCTGCTTTCTAGAAATAACGATCCCAGGGAGAAGGTGCTTGGTTTTGGAGGGCTCTTTTGCATTTTCTTTTCTTTTATTCTGTTTTTCTTCTGAACAAAAGGGTACCTTGAGGGGGGAAAGGGAAGTTTTCTGATTGTGCTTTTGTGACAGTGCCAAGAGCATGAAGGCAAAGGCTTTGCTCGAGGTGGGTGCTGCCACCTCCTCCTTGCAGCAGCAAACACTTCTTGTTTGAGAGTTTTTATATGTCCATGTGGTTTCTCATGCATAGAAAGCCTGTCACTGGCCTGAGATAAGGTCACAACCAGCAGCATCTGTCTATGTGTAAGGATATTTTTGAGCCTCATAAAAAACACCATAATTTACATTTTGAGGAGGGAAAGGAGAAAGCCTTTTATTGCAGTGTTGATTTTAAAATAAAGGAAGCTCTTTGAATTTGCTGCAGGGTTTAAAATATTCACCTAAGTCCCAGGAAGATGAATTAATGGCCAGAGAACAAGAGAAGCTATCAGAGTGGCATGATTACAGGTATTTACCACATGGCTGTCATTTCTCCAGGGGTGATCTGGGGGAGAGAGAGACTGTACAGATGTAGAAGAAGAATTAGGTTATTTGAATCCCATTGGGTAGAAAGGAAAATTGCAGGCCGTGTTCCCCGGGAAAGCATTTTAACTCTTCTGCAGGTGTTTTGCCTTCTCTGTGGTCCATAAAGGCTCCAGCAGAAGATGTGGTGCGAAGATGCCCTGTGCCGAAGGGTTGCTGCTGGAGACCTTGCTCCTGCTAGGACCATGGGCGAGGATACCTAAATGCTTTTCCAAGACTGCTGTAGATGCCTGCACCTGGAAAAAGTGCTAGGCTGCCCTTCTCCTCGGTGCAGAGACAGGGTACATTCTCCTGACCTGTGCTAGCTTGGTGGCAATGGCTTGCACCCTGGTGGTACAGAATCTCCTCCACTGTTTGGAGAGGAAGCCTGGGCCAATGACAACGTCACCTACAGATGAATGCCAGCCCCTTATCTTAGTTTGGGTCTAATGTAGAATCATGGAATGGTTTGGGTTGAAGGGACCTTAAAGCTTATCTAGCTCAAGTTCCCCTGCCACTGGCAGGGACACCTTTTGCTAGGGCAGGTTGCTCCAAGCCCCGTCCAACCTGGCATTGAGCACTGCCAGGGATGGGGCAGTCACAGCTTCTCTGGGCACCCTGTGGCAGCGCCTCAGCACCCTCACAGAGAAGAACTTCATAGTATCTCAGTCTCCCCTCTGTCAGTCTAAAGCCATTCCCCCTTGTCCTGTTGCTCCATGCCCTTGTCAGGCATTTTACCAGATTTCTTGTAGCCTCTTTGGTCACTGGAAGCTGCTCTCAGTTCTCCCCAGAGCCTTCTCTTCTCTAGGCTGAACCAGCCCAGCTCTCTCAGCCTGGCTTCAGAGCAGAGGTGCTCCAGCCCTTGGAGCATCTTTGTGGACTCCTCTGGACTTGCTTCAACAGCTCCACGTCCCTCCAGGGCTGGATGCAGTAATAATGCAGGTAACATGCCCTTGATGACACCTTTGGTAACTGGCTATACTCGCTGCTTTAAAACTTTTGCTTTTTGTTTGATACTTACTTGGGTCCTTGGGTTCTGAAAAATAATAGCCTTGTTTCTCCTCCTTGTGCCATCCATAAACAGTCACCTCCAAGCTTCAGAGCCTTTGTGCAGGAGTTGTTCCCTGTTGCTGCTGCTGCTCCTCTGCACCCTTGTAAGTTCTACTGTACCCCTTTTGATATGGGGGACCAGGGCCAGATATGCTGCTCCATGTGCAGGCATACCTGTGATTCCTGCCTTGTTCTCCGTCCCCTTCCTGTTCAAGTCCTTTCCCAGCATTAGCTTTCCTTTGTTCACCCACCACGGGCGGGTGTTTTCACAGAACTATCCACACAGACTCCCAAGATCTGTCTCCCGACTCAGAATAGCTCGTTCAGAGCCCATTATTGTGTGCGTATATATTTGGAGGTGGTTTTTTTCCTCTTCCCCCCCTAGGCTTTACTTTGCATTTGTACACATTGGATCTCAGCTGCCATTTTCTTTCTCAATTGCAAGTTAACTTTGGAGCACCAGGACGCGTTCATGTTGTATAATGCATTACAATTGCACTCTGATGAGTTTTAATCTACTCTTTCGGCCTGCCTGTCCTTTCTTCCTCCCTCCAACAGAGCTGCAAGACTTGTTCTCCTCCCAGCTGCTTCCAAACCACAGATTGCTCAGATGCTCTGTTCATTTTGCAGCTTCTGCTGTGTCAGCAGCTGTGCTTTATGATTTAAGGCGGCAGCAGAACTTTCCACTGAACTATAAACCCATGTATTCAGTTTCCTGGTATCCACACAACAGGGAAGCTAATTGATGGCTGGGAGAGTCCTGTGAGGAGAGGTCAAGGACGTATTTAGTTTGTAGGGAGACAATGAGGGCTGCTGCAGAGCTGAATTGAATGCCATGACCCCCAGGAAGAGACATGCTTGGGGCGATGCTTTGAAGCTTGACTCTACCTGCCCTGGGGAAATAGCTGTCCCTAGGTGGATGAGCCTCTGGCAGGAGGTAAAGCATCTTGGATGGGATTACTGGCCCATAAAAGCCAAGCCTGGTTGGCCCCTGGCCAGTGGTACAGCATGGCACTCGTTGCACTAGGGAGTGCGTGGACAACTTTGCCCTGGCTGCCTGCACAGCGACGCTGGAAGCAGCCATATGATGAGTGCGGAGCAGGGTGAGGAGCAGAGCTGTGGCTCGGGGAATATGAGTGTCACATCTCTGTGCTCAGAGAAAGGACTGCAAATAGAAGATTTCTGCTACTTTCCCTTTTTTTTTTCAGTGAAAACCAGTACTGCCATGGTGGTCTCTGCTCTTTGCTCCTTGAAGACCAAGCCTTCAGCAACTGAAAAGTCAGCAGGTGTTTAGCTAAGTTTTCTTAAAAATGAAAAACACCAATGTTGATGCCCTGTGGCAGAGGTCTGGAGGGGTGGCCCTGTGTCCTCAGCCACTTGGGGTTGCTCTGGCAGGGTGCTCCTCCTTGTCTTGCATGGTGGCTGGATGCTCTGCCTGCAGCACCAGCAGCTGAAGGCAAAGCAACCTCCGTCCCCAGCACATAGGGCTGCTGGAGGAAGGGAAAGAGGGGTGCTGTTGGCAGGACATTCACCACCAGAGGCTGTCAGGGCTGCAGAGCTATGTTGTCTTGTCTGTCCAAGCATGGATATATTGACCTTCAGCATGCTGCTTGGCTTATGTGTTGTTGCTGGTGTTTTCATATGAAGAGAGTGCTTCTGGTTGGGCTGTGTGTGGACATTAAGGCATTGGTCCTTTTGTAATCTTGAAATAACTGATGCTTTGAAGGCAGTGAGGGCAAGTGCAATGCCCCTGACCTTGCTGGGAGGCCAGTGAGCTCTCTGAGAGAGAAGTCTCTGCTGGCTGAGGTTTTGTCCTCTCCCAGCCACCACAACCAGCTCTCAAAATGGCTCATTCAGCTTTTCCAGGGACAGCCTGTGTTAGCCTGTGGGTACCCTGCAGAGGGCTTGGGGATCATTTGTTAAGGTGTCCCAGTAACCTGAATTATGTGTTAGCCATGCCCTTGGGCTACATGCTTTGCTGTTAACCACTTACCATAAAATTGCTCTCAGACAAGTGGGGTTAATGTACAATGCAAAATGCATCTGGGATGGGCAGTACTCTTACAAATGTTTTATGAGACATAAATTAAGACATGAGGGTGGGTGGGTGGGTGGAAAACGCTATTTCTACTTACACCAGTAGTAAATATGAAGGGGGTCTCTTCTCTATAGCAGGCTGGCTTTCTCAACATGTCCCTCCTCTGAAATTCTGGCTCTTCTACAGTGCATGTCCCTCCCAACACAAACTATTCTATGAGCCTATGTCTGGCAAAGAATGTATAGCTGAGTCCTCCAGCCCAAATCTTCATGCTTTGCAAGGCATTTTGCTACCAGCTTGGAGGAGCTGGTTGGCCCATTCTCCAAGTCAATGCCCCCCAGGCATCTGGCACACTGCTTCTCATCAGCCTGGTAGTGCATCGAGAGGAACCAGACACCCTCTTGGTTCCCATTGCCCTTCCAGAAGGAGGAAGATGAAGTTGACAACCTGCAGCTCCAACACGAACACTGGTCCTGGCTGGAATGAGCATTCTGCAGTTGCCATGGAGATGCCTGATGGGCATCTGTAACTTTTCAGAGACCTGGCAGGTTGCTGGGGAACACTAAGCAATGTCAGCAATGCTGAAATAGTTCCCTTCCGCTCCAGGAGTCCAAAAAGTAGTCAGGAAAGACTTCCCTACTAGGGAGGGAATGAGCTCATGTGTGGAGCTGGGCTGTCTGTCTTGTCCAGTCACTGCTCCCACTTCATCAATGTGAGCTGTTAAAAACAGGAAAATCATTATTAGACTCTTTCCTTGAGCAGCTGACTAGAAATAACATGCTTTTCGTTCTGCTTGCATATTTTAGGGAGGCCGTTCACCAAATGGCATGCTGCTGGTCTGGTGAGGTGCATGGTGCTTTGTTTGGAGAAGGAGAAAGTTGTTTTGATAAAGAAATGGGAAAAAACTGACTGAGCACCATCAGTGCATAGCACATCAGCCTGAATATTGGAGTGAGAGCCAAAGGGTTAAATTAACCCAGAAAGCCTAAGGGGGTCCCTCAGGATAGCTCCAGAGCAGACTCAGGTAATGATTTTTCACTTCTGTACTTCCATTATCATTGTCTTAGCTGGAGATTTACCATTTGTCCCGCTTAGCTCTGTGGCACATTATTTGTGTCATTGAGACACTTGCAAGGACAGTGCTGCTCACTCTTCTTTCCTATTGGAAACGTGATGAGCGCAATTCCTGCAGGCTCCTGCTAAGCCTGAGCTTCAGGGGAGAAGCGTGCATGGGCCGTTACCTCAGGAATGATGCTCTGCTTTGTCTTCTCTCTCCTGCCAGCTCCTTCAGATTGGCCACAGAAGGCCCAGGTTTACCATAGTGCTAAAACAGCCACTGTGCTCAGCAAAGCCTGTAATTTGGCTCCTTCGAAGATGAGCTGGTGGCTACCAACTACCCTCCTTTCCTTGTTCATCCGGCCAAGAACACATATCATGACTAAAGGCAAGAGTAGATGCGCTTAGGTTCAGTGCAGCCAAACTTGGCGGGAAGAATACCAGTCATTGCTTAGCAAGAATAGGTTGGTTTGGTGTTTTTGTATGTTTGGGGTTTTTTGTTTTTTCTTTCTTTTTTGTTTTGTTTTTTTTCTTTTCCAAAAATAGTTTGCTATGCCATGTAATATTGACATACTTCTAGAGAGGTAAAATAAGAGCCTTCTGCCTGCTTCCTGCCCCTCAGCTCATGGCTGTGTTAGGAGCCTGTGCCCTTTGTGCTGAAGGCATGTCTTACTTTCCTAATTTCTGTCTCTGTCTGCTTTAGCATTCAAGCAAAAGAAGACTCAACCCCTGTGACCACCCTGCAGAGCTGAGGACACGAGCACTGCTCCCTGTTCAACAGGGGAAATCACTTTACTGAAGTGACAAAGCATCTTCATTGCTCTGAAAGCATCCCTTTAAATAAGCATCAGTTAAAAAGGTAAGATAAGGGCTCCTGGGTGTTGCACACGAGGGCTATGCACAGTGCAGATGGTGTTTGGAGTAGTTTGCACCAGTAATGCCCAGCGTGGTGTGGGTGCCACAGCAGCATGCCCTGTCCCCCTGGGTCAGATGACAGCTTCCCCCCACCCTGAGTATTATTACTGTTATTTATTTGCGTTGTGGCAGTGCCTAGAAACATCCCTGCCGTGGACCGGGAGCCTTTCATGCTGCAGGCAAACACAGCACAGGTTGTGACATGCATCACCAGTGGAGTAAACACTGAGTGTCAACACAGCGACACTGCCTCACCACCATCCTCATCACCCTGCTTCAGTGTCAGCTCTGGGTAGCGTCACTGTTAATTCCTTCCTTGACTCTAGTTAATTTGATAAGCCAAAATGTTAGGGAACTGACTGCTGCTTGGGAGCAATGTGAAGCTTCAGCAGGCATCACAGCCCCTCTAATCCTGACCCACAAACTAATGCAAGCTGGGGAGCATCTCCAGAAGCAAATAGGCTGGTTTGGTTAAAGCAGCAGGTCTCCAGTTAAGCATAATGGAGAGGAGCTGTTACCTTGGGGTTTGCTCTGTCTCAATTAACTGTCTCCCCTTACAGTGTTTTTCAACTGTACAGAGATGAGCCAAGGACACATGAATGTAATGTGATCCAGGAAGATTCCCTGAGTGCCAGGAAGTTGGAGCGCTGCTGCCTCTCCTCTTTATGGACTTGTGCAGCCCAGCTGCTTGCTGAGTGGGGCTCCTTCGAGCAAAGTTTGGAGGAGAAGCTCTGCAGGGTCTCACGTGCTCAGGGCTGTACTGACACTGCACTAACACCCTGTAACCAGTGCATTGCCAGGCACTTCCTTTACCAGTACCACGAGGACTCCCTCATGAAGCCTCCTGGAACGGTTATTGCTCTTGGTTCAGAAACAAACAGCAGTTTGCTGGTGACTGTGCAAAACCTCCAGTTGTGGGGGAAATACCTGACTGATGCACACAGCTGATCTCTGCACATGGCTTCTTCCTGCCTAAGGCTCCCTGCGGCCAGGCTGCAAGACTTGTCTCTTGCCTATGTCCCCAGCCCCATAGAGGTGATGGGTTGTGGTTGTGCCCAAGCTGCTCCTTGGCTCCTCACCCCTTTGGGGGTAATGCACGTGCTTTGAGAGGTAAAGCATGCTCTTTCTCCCCCTGCTATTGCTGTCTGTCTCCTGCAGAGCTGGCCATGTGCCTCACACTGATGTCTTCTACCCCTTGTGCCCTTGTCTTAGGTGCAAACAGCGGCAGCGGATGCTTCCTAGGGAACTCTGTGCAGCCACAGCAGCAGGATGAAATTGCATCAGTAATGAGCACCAAGAGCAGGTAATTAATGGGTGGTAATAAGACTTTTGAGGTTTAGCCAGAGGTCCTGCATTCTCTCTGCCATTCAGTGTTGCTCAGAGCATCTCTCCCTGCCAATTTCGGCCCACAGCCTGAGCAGGAGCAGTATCATCAGTGGTAGATGGAGATGCCAAGGCAGCGTGAGCCAATGATTTCTGGGACCGTGAGGTGTTAACCCCTGCCATGCCAACAACTGCTGCAGCATTGTCCCCGGTTGCGCCGTGTCCTGCCTGGCCCCACAGGCATGCAGGAGGCCCAGGTGGCCCATTGAACATCATGTGAGGTAAGGAGCTGGGGGCTGACAGCAGCCGTGGGCCAAGTCGTTATGACCATCTGCTCTATGCTGTGCCAGGCTGACGACTGTTATAAAGAGCGTGCGTGCCACAGAGCGCGGGGGATCTGTTGGTAACAGGAGCTGAAGGGCCTCATAGAGGAGCTGACTCTGTCTTTTCAGCTCGGTCTAATGTATATTTATCTGTATGTACAAATAGAGCCAGCTGAGGCCGTTGGGTGTTGCTAAACTGTGCTGGGCCATGCTGAGCTGGCTTACAGTGTCACTGTGCCTTTGCCTCCATCCAGCCTTGGTGTTGAGGAGTCAAAAGTCAGTGAGGCAGAAAGTTGGGGTTGCCAAAAGTGGGCAGCAGGATTGGATGGGTTTTGGTGCCTGCTTGCAATATGGAGAAGGGGATGTCAGGGGTTTCCACTTGCTGATGGCAGCAGGTAAAGCCAGGAGTCATCCTGTGATGGTGAGCAAGATGGGGCAGAGCAGGAGCTGATCCTGCTTTCTCACTTACGGGAGCAGCAGTGAGTGCCTCAGTCAGAAATGGGACTTGTATCTAAAATGCACACCTTAGCAATGCCAAAGAAGAAAGCAGGGCTTTCACTCAGTGCCATACAGCAGCCATCGAACACCTGACTCTACATTTTGATTTCAGCCAACCACATAAATGCAATCCAGTGCAAAGCTTTCTCTGAACTTGGTTTTCATTTTCCAGGGGAAAGTGTTATCAAAGGCAGAAATGTGGCAAAAGGATTGAATAAGGACTGCTCTGGTATTGTGCACCTAGGGCCACTGTGCAGGCTCAGTGTTAGGGAATTTTCTATTATCCTCTCTTTGAATCTTAGTCCTTCTCCTTTCCTTGTGACCTATAAAATGCATAAGGCCACTCCTAGCTCAGTGGAAAGAGGTTTTATTTGTGAGCCAATTTGGACAACCTTCAGGACCTGTTTAATGCTGGTTTGGGTCAGACTGAGTTTCAAAGGGAGATAAATTTCAATCAAGCTCTAAAATCTTTCATGAATTGGCTTAAATCCAGGGATTATCAAAATGCATCAATTGAAAAGAGCTATTGAAAAATAAATCAGTGCTTACGCTGCCCGAATTTAAGAGACCAGAAATGTAAATGTCAGAAGAAATGGGTGATGGTGGCTCCCTGCAATGTTACCTAAACCTAATAAGGTCTTTTATTTCTGTCCCAAAAGTGCAGTGAGAGTGAAAGAAAAAGAAACCTGAATCTAGTTGACTTAAAGGTCATGAGCCTTAGCGTCAGGGTCTTGTGATTTTGTAAATGTTAATACTGCAAGCCCTGTGCTGGGAGATGCACTGCCACTAGTCATCAGCTATGACTTGGAGACTCAAGTTGTTTCTGATCTGCTTTAGTGAAGGTTTGATGACAGGGTTATCAAGTTACCTGTAGGAAAGGTCTTTTAAACGAGGCCTATGAGAAAGTATGAAACTGGGTATTTTTTCTTGAATTCTTACAACATTTATGCTTTTGCTGATCAGCCCCAAAAGTGTTCATTAGTTACTTAGGATTTTGGCAGCTAAAGGTCACCATTGCATCTCTAGTTTTTGTCCTCTGGGATCTCAGCGTACCTTAAATAGGTCATCTGAGCTCATGCCTGTGTCTTGGAGAGTGAGGACCACAGTCTGGGGGTGACACATCTTGTGAACCTGATGCAGAGCCAAAGTTAGAAGCACATTTTTCTGCAGTATTTGATTTTCAGACCCTGCTTCTTTTCTCCTTTCCCCAGCCCTGAATTTTACCCATGCGTCATCTTGAAGCTGTTGGTTGAAATATTTCATATTTGGTTTATATGTAGTGCTCAGGGCAGCTCTTTAAAGGTCAGGTTTATATAAATATATAATGCACATGTATAAAATACATCATTTTAAAATAAATTCTGAACCCCTGGAAGACATGGGGAGGTTTTCTTAGGGTAACCAATTTTAGTGCTAGATCAGAGGACCTCTAGACACATTCTATTTTGGCTTATAAGCTTTTCTGACCATGTGTTGAAGTCAAAATGGAGTTTAAATTGTCGGTGCTCAAGCCAAACGTTGGGGCTATCAAACCCCAGCATTGCTCACATGCTACGGAGTCTCATGAGCTTCCAGCCAAACTCATGCCCTGGTTCTGTGGTGTATTGCACAGCTTGAAGTGGTAAAAGGTGATTAGTGTTCTCAAGGAATGTTGTCACACACCAGCAGCAGTAATTCTGCTGTAGCGTCGGGAGCCCAAAGCATGCAGTGAGGAACCTGGCATCAATGAAGCTCTCGGAGCTGCAGCAGGGCTGGCTGTGCCCATAAGAGTGGCCTCCTGAGCCACTGCTGAGGAACCAGGCATGGATGAGCCTCTGCTCTCCAGGCATGCAGCCTGCCCACAGTTCTGTTTTTTGCAGCCCTGCAATGTTCTTTGACTTGCAAAGCATGAAGCTTCATGTGGAGCATCTTACCCTCCCTCCCTAGCCTCATCCATCTCATAGCACCAATACAGATCAATCTTGTCCTCTGGACCTGGACTCATGCAAAAGCATTTGACACTGCCCTGCACGGCATCCTTGTCTCTAAACTGGAAAGACATGGATTTGACAGAAGGACCACTTGTTGGATAAGGAACTGACTGGATGGTCGCACTCACAGTATTGCGGTCACCATCTCAATGTCCCAGTCAAGAATAGTGATGAGTGCTGCTCCTCAGGGGTCGGTACTGGGACCAGCACTGTTCAACATCTTTGTTGGTGACATGGACAGTGGAATGATGCACCCTCAGCAAGTTTGCTGATGACACCTGGACAGAATGGCATTGGCTGTGCTTCTATTTTGCCACCTGGAGTTACTCAGCATGTAAAAGAAAGGGAGGTGAAATAAAATTATGGTGTCAGCAGAACGGCCAGTGACATCTCAGAGCTGGAGGCTGCCTGGCTGAATTCCTTGTCAGCAGAAATTACTGAGGATAGCAGTTAACTGGGAAAAGGCATCCTCAGTAACTCTGCTACTTAGAAACAAATACTGATGGTTAAACATTGCCATATATCACTTAGAAGAGGTGAATTCTTGTTCTGCACTTAAACATTGGGGTGCAAGTGCTCTGCTGGTGTAAACACATTTGCCTCAGAGTAAATGAATCCCCAGAAGTCAGGAGAGCTGTGATATTTACACCAGTAGTTTACTAACCTTTAATGCATACGTGCAGCCAGGAAGCCTCTCTGGTGACTGCCCACATTATGCTTGGTGCCTGCCAGTCCCTTGCTGCCACAAACCCCTAATTAATTCCCATGCTTTTAAGGGAATGAAGCCATACAGAAATGTGCCACCAGTAACAAATTACACAGTACTGATGCCACCAATTAATGCTGCAGGAAATAATGCTGTATTTCAGATTCCGAATGGCTTTTTTTTCTTCCTTCTAAATTAATTTGTCACCCTACATTAAATAAGGCTACTGTCCTGCCCAGCGGTTTTTAAATTAACATTCAGACATTGTCTGAAGGGCTGAAGGGCATGGGTCTTTATTTTTTTCCCTTTTTGTTTTTGCTATATCTGAGAGCAAACAGGCAAATGAGCATATAAACCTGCCTATCTTTCCCACGCAGGTGAGGATGAGAGCAAACCTCTGGCTTCTGGGACTCAGTGAAACAGGTTCCAGGTCTGCTTTCCTTAGGGTGAATGGGACAAGTTATGGAAAAAGGAGGAAATGAGATGAGGTATGTACTCCTGCTGGGGCTGATCTCTGTACCTGTGAGCTTGAGTCACAGTGGCAGTACTATTGACATGAGCTTGCATAGGAGCAGTTCCTTTTACCTGGCAAAGTGTGGTACAAATGTATAGGCTGAGATGGGGTTTTGTAACTGAAAGCACATGTGCGAATGCACCAGGAAAGCAGGGCTGGCATGCAGAGCCTAGCCCATCTTTGTTTGCAAGGATTAGCTCAAAAATAGCCAGCCTATTATTGTTGATATCTTTATTTATTTATGTATTATTTAGAACCTTTCTAAGCATATGATTACGCAAAAGCAGCACCTTGAGACATTTACTGCTCACCCTGGGCTCCCCAGTCTTAATGCTCTGTCCTGCCTAGACATAAAATTAGTTAAAAAGAGAATTCCTTTAGATACCACAGACTCTCACCCAGAGAGGATATCCATCAGCCGAGTGGATTATTGGAAGGAGCATTATGCAGTGATGTTGAGGTATCCACCTTGCCACGGAAACTTCACTTGCCCTAATGGATAATGAAAAATGAATTTGATAATGTGGAAAATCTGCATGCTATTGAGAAATTAGATTGGTCTCCAACTGGATTAGTTCAGTGCTGGTAGTTGGAAAAATTAATAAAGTGCAGATCTGTATCAATCTCAGTAGTCTTTTCTGTAAAGCTGTAAAGCATGAACATTATCCATTGAAAACTGTTGGAATAGCAGCTAAGGTTCAAACCCGCAAGAGGCTTTGTATGCTGGGGTGATGACTGTCACGGTGCGCCCCCAGAGTGTGTTGGGAAGGGGCAGGGTGAGATGTCCTGGCTTCCATCCCCCTGCCACACTGGCTGGACATTTGGCTGGGCCACTGCATCCCCAGTCAGGCGGCCTTGCCCTGGTGACTGTGTCTTTCTCATATGTAAAGTGGAGCAGCGTCCTGGGCTTGGCTGGGTATGCCTTTCTCCTTATGTATCTTAGCCTGGTGGCTTTGTCGTTCTGGCCTGAATATGAAGCTGTATGTTTAAATTCCTTTGGGTATCAAAACCACCACATTCTGATACCACCTTCAGGATGTAGCTTTCAGAAAATAAAGCTAGATGAACTGAGGTCTGACTTTGTGACTATGCAATGAACACAGTGGAAAAATGTTAAATGCACTTCCAGCGGTTGATTTCCCAGCTTGTACGTAGCTGATCACAGGTGAGGTTTGAATTCGGGCTAGAGATGCAAAAAATTCACAAATAAAGCTGGTTTTTTTTTTTTTTTGCACTTAGCAAGAGGTAAGCATCCAAAAGTTAAGCTGGTCTTGGCCTGTGTTAAGAGGAGTTATCTGTGCTAGCCACAAATCGAACTAGGATGGCTTAATTGCTCTTTCGCAGTAAATAAAGCTACAACTGAGATGCCTACTTTATGATATAGAAGGGATCTCCCAGGCTATGGAGGATGATAGCTAGCTAGAAAAATCCATTTGGAGGCTCTCTGGGATCAATAAGCAGTTAAGAGAGCTGCGGGAAGATAACATTGCCTGCCTTTGCGCACAGACACCCAGAGAAGTGCGGGGCTGTTACAAGCACAAAGGGTGATGCTTGGGCTAGGATCCATCATGTTTAAAACATAGCACTATCTCTCTGAGTTTCCACTTGGTGTCCAAATGAAGAGAGGTAAGAGCAGCTTGCATACCATACTAAAAGGGACCCATCAGATCTGGGACAGTGGCTGAAGTCAGGGTGATGGACTTAAGTTTATTAATACTTATGAGGACACTGTGGCTCAGCCTGGTGCTTGCAGGTATGCTGAAGTACATACCTGTAGCTAGTCCTGGGGCTGCCTAACTTGGTGGAGCAAATCCACTGTGACAGCGGAGGGAGTGGTTAAGAGGCTTAGAGATGGTTTTAGGTGGACATTTCCAAGAGGTACTTTGGCAGGTCACCAGCTCTGCCTGGCTGTCTGGGAAGGGTCTTTTCCACTCATGAATGTACTGCTGCTGGGATGGTTTGTGCTCTTTGGCATTTTGCTATGTAGGCTGTGCTGTTTCCCCTGCCTCTGGGGTAGTTGGAGCCTGTTATCAGCCATGGGAAATGTACATGGAAATGACTGGCTCATCCCTAACAATTTACTTTGAAATGCTGTTCTGCAGAAGGCGGATCAATTGCTCTTTAGCTTCCAGCACCTGCCTTGCTGGTCTTTAAAAGGGAAGTATTACAGCTGCCTTCTAACTCTGCTACTCCTCACCTGGCCCATATGTAATTTGATTTAATTCCCGCATGCCATGGGAGAGCCACTGGGATTGCAACAGGAGTGGGACCAAGCTGCTGCCCCTCCAGCCCCAAATCCAACTGAAATTCAGAATAGACCAGGAAAAAACTGTGAAGCAATCACTGCTGTGATTCTGCTTAGTTAAAACACAGGGGCTTTACCCAGCATCTTTCTCACTCTGGCAATTTGGGATGCTGGAGTCCATGGGTGATACTGGAATCCTGGCTGTCTCAGAAGGAGTGAGAAAACCCTCCGTCCTCTGACATAGGTCCTTTTAGAAAGGGAAAAGTTTTACCTGCTGTGTTTGGAGTGGATGCACCCAGTGCCATGGTTTGCCAGCAAATGCTTGGGAAGGCCTGGGGCCATATGCTGTGGAAAATGGTATATTCTGTTTTCCCTAGTGAACACACGAGAGAACGGACCGGCCCACAAGCACTTCACTGGAATGGGAAGATGCAAGGCTCACTAGAGCTGTTATTTCCAATGACTGATTTGCTTGGCTTTATTTAATTAGCTGTCCCTGAGTCAACCCGCTTAGGTGGCAGTGAGTTTACCCTGATGTGAAGCACAGACTCACAAAACTAGGCTGGATGAGGTGTCTGGTGTGCCAAGGCACCAACAGCTTCTGCCTTTGATTATTTCCAAGCAGTGAGCTATCTCAACCGGTCTCAGAAATGCTAATGCTAATGACCTTTCTGGGGGGAAAATGGAGTTACACCCCTGCTAGGTGCCTGTAAATCTGTGCTGTTCAAGCTGGACAACATAAGGGGTAGAGTTTGAATGAGAAGTGCACTCAATGAGCTTGGCTGGGGCTTGGCCATTCAGCTGCACCACCAGAAGTATTTTTTAATTCTCTTTTTTTGGTTGAAAGGATACTATAAGCTTTTGAACAAGTAGCACTGCCACTTTTCTCCAAAATACGGGAAGCTGAGCAGGGAAGAAAATACTGCTTTAGCTACCTGAGTACTCTAGGGAAGCTGGATGGAAATTGAGACTTTTGATCTGCAGGCTGAAATATCGACCAAAGAATAGAGCATGCTGTGCCCCATTGAGCACACCCCGCTGCCTGCCTCTCCCTGGGGAGGGAAGGAGGAGAGGCTTTGCTGGGTGCATTGCTGGGAGGAGGAGCAGGGTTAGTATTTAGCCATTTCTACTTTGTTTTCACTTGAACCTGAGATATATATGGGTATAAATGACACATGTTATGCAGCTACTACTCAGAGGGCATGAGTGGACTCTGTGTTCTAGGGTAGCAGCATCTCCCCTGTGGGATTTGTGAGTGGGACTGTCCATGGCTGTCTCCATTTCCTAGAAGGCATAGGAGCAGAAGTCCCCTGAGACATCCCCCGCTATGACCTGGCTAAAATTAACCAGCAGGTTCTAAGACTGAGGGGTAGGGAGGGGACACGGATGCAGACATGCTTCATTTCATCAGGGAGGCCAGCTGCAAGACCTGCCATCTGGGAAAAGAAAGTACAGGCTTCACCCTTTGCCATAGGGAATGTTTCCCCCCTTGTGATATCCATGATAATGAAACTTTAACTGATTAAAATGATCCTGCCTTTACTTCTCTGGCCTTATTTAGATCCTGCCCTTACTGTCTCACATCCCCCGCTCTCTCCCCATTGGTGCCCCCTGCACTGCCAGCCCTGTCACAATGGCATGTAGTGTCATGATGTTACACATGTACGGGTGGCATTTCCAAAAGCATCTGTGGGGATGGATGCTTGGATCCTGGGCTGTCAGCGAGGACAGCACTGGCTGTCCCATGGGAGCATCGAGCTACCATCCCCTAGAATATAACCCATCCACAGCATCATCTCCCAGTGCCTTCCTGCCAAAATCTCTTCTTTGCCCTCAATTCTCTGCTTTGGCCTCAGAATTATGGGTTTTTTTCTTTTGTTTTTCAGAGGCAACAAATGCTGAAATATCCCTGAGATTGGAGGCATTGAACATGTGAGCTGTGGGAGGAATGGCAGCTTTCTCCCTGCCCTTGGCCACACCATAAAGTGTGCTGCAGTCATTGGAAAGCCAAGGCAGGGGTATTGCTGAGCCCTGCAGTGGTGCAGGAATCACTCTCCAAATTCAAGACGTTCTCTGTATTTATTTTTCCATCTGGCTCCATTTGCTGACACCAAGCAGCTCATGGCTTCAGGCAGCCAGCGCCTGCGCTACAGATATCTGTTCATCCCTGCCTCCCTGCCAAGTGCTGAAGTCAGACAACTGGCTCCGGCTGGAGTCAGCTCTGGTTGCTCACACTGGGATTAGCACGTAAACTGGTCCAGTCCCACCAGAGAAGCCGAGCATGGCCTTCTCTTTTACCCCTCTGGCTGCTGTTGCCTCTGTAAAGGGTGTCTGATATGACTTTGCTTTTGACTTTCTGCAAAAGGCTGTTATAATAAAGGGTTTTTTCCTGTCTTTTCATGCTCTGTGCATGTGGAAGGGCATGAATGCCTCTTGGTCCGCCTTGTCTCAGGCTGGCCCTCTGTTGGACGCCTCTTTAGGATGGTTTAAGGGAAAGATGGGGGACCTCCAGGAAACCAAGGAATAATCTCCAAAGCACTAGGAGACCTAAAGCAAACAAACCCTTCCTGAGACAGCGAACACCACTGAGCTGCTCAGTTACAAGTAAAGCTGTCCTGGTGCACTCTTTCACTTGCAGAACTAACCCTTTCCCCAGGATTCTGCAAGCAAAACCAAAATGAGCTGAAAATAGAAGTATTGAGTATCTTTTAAAAATTGTTAACTAGAAATTCAGCATCTCTGTTCACTTAGAGCAATTATGGATGGATTAGCTGAATGGATGGGGTTGCATTTTGCTCTTTACTCCATGAAGAAAAGTAGAGCACTGGAAGCCACTGTGATGGTGCAGAGCATAAGTCCTCTCATTGTGTCGGAATGCAGACACTGCCCTGGCGCAAGCTCTCGACTACATCCTGCTATAGCCAGGCACCAGCTCTGCTCAGCCTACCCAACAAGTATCTCAGTCCTTGTTATCACTTCTAAAAGCCTTCCTGTTATCTCTGAGCAGAAGTGGCTCCCAAGAGCTGGGGTATGCTCAGTAGTTTGCTTGGTGACTAGCAGAGGGCTGGGCATGATACTCAGCACCAAGTGGCTCCAGCAAATCACCAACTACTTCAGCGTGTCTGCTCTTTTCCCTCTCTGAGGCCTATTTACACTTTGTTTTAGTCTGAATATGTGCCTCCTGCCTGTATTTCCTCACAAACTTCAGCAAGAGGCCCTGAAATGGGAACTAAGCAGATGATGGCAGAAAACAGTAAAACCAATACAGAGATCCTAGGCCATCTCATCAAATAGCAGAAGCTGGCGTAAGGGTATTGATTTCAGCAGAGCTGCACCAATTTACACAAGTTAGGGCTTTGACCTAAGTGATTCACCGTAATAAAGCTATCCAGATGCTGAAAAACTTCCAGTGAAACCTTCTCCTTTGATCAGGTTGGTTGCTGATCTGTATGCGTTATCGATATATATGCATTAACACCATGTCAGGCTGTAAGATCCAGTATTTAAGGCAAGTTTTAGCTGGATTTCTACTGCTCTGAGTGGATACCTGCACAACCTGCCAGAGCGAGGTGTTGTCCTTGGCAGGAGCAAATGCTATTGCTGTTCTCTGGTGCATGGGGGAAACTTGATCGTTGCTCTTTCCGTCACTTCAGAGCATGACTGGGAGGGAGGAGGCTGGGGTGGCTGAGATGATGGGTTCCTGTGAATCCACTAGCAAGCAGGTGTGAGGGGGATCATAGGGATGGGAGCATGGCTGTGGGAATGTGCACACTTGGTCCTGCCTGGGCACTCATCCTTGGAATAACAAAAGGGGGCTTGTTTTGGGGTCCCTGGGCTGTAACCTGTTGATCAGTGGTGGGGCTCCAGAGCCTGTCTGCAGCTTGTAGGAAACCCAGTGTGGCACCAGGCAGAGATGCTGGTCCTGCCTGGGTGACTGTGGATGCTGTGCCCTTCATTTCATTGCTTCTTCCCCACCCAGGCTGCTGTCTCAGGGCACACCAGGAGGTGTTCTTGCAGCATGTGAGCGTGGGATACACATGATCTGGGAGCAGCCTGCAAGTCCCAGGGCTATCCTCTGAAGCCTAGTCAGGTTTGGCTGCCAAGAAAATAAAGCCAGGTCTGTAGGTTTCCCATGCTTCAGATGGGTCCTTACAAACACTGAGCAGGGTGCTTGGAGGTTACTCAAGTGAGTATGGTTTGCTTCCATAGAATAATTCACCTATTTGGAACCTCCATCTTACTTCTTTTTACAGAAAGCCCCCCCCCTTTGGAGCGAAGAATCTGCTTAGGTCTAATTTCTTTCAATGGGACTTCAGCATGTGCTCAAGTACTTTGCTGATTTGGGGTCCAAGTCATTAGCTTTATGGCTGATTACTCAAGTGGATTTTAGGTGAGGAAATGGGAATGCTAACATCCAGTGAAAAGAGTTGAGCCAATGCTCAGGCTTAAATTGCAACCAGCCTCCAAGTATCAGCACAGTTCCATCATGGTTGTTGGGAACCTTTGGATCCTGGTGTTGCTTCTCGCTGCTTCCATCTCCCTGCAGCACCTGGTGTCCTCCCAGCTCAGTGCTTGGTCCCAACAGCAGCCTTCCCCTGCTCTGTTTAACAGCTTAATGGCGTTTGTCAGCTCTGAAATTACAGTCTTAGTGGCTTCACCCACAACAGAGCAGGGAATGCCGCAAAGCTGATTGTATGCACTAGAGGAGCTGATTACCTTCTCAGTGTTTCAGATCATCAGAAATGCAAACAAGCTGGCACTGTAAATATACATAGATTTAAAGGCAACCAGATCAGCAGGGCATACAAGTGCTCAGGCCATCACCAATTACCCAAATTGGTACATTCCGCTCATTGCTTCATCATATTTGGATATAATATATCATATAAAAATCAACGGCTCACAGCTAAGGTTGTCTGTTGTTCTGTGGTTCTCAACTTGTTGATTTTTATTATATTTTAAGAGCTAAGTAGTGTATTTTATACATACATTTATGCAGTTCTTACAACTGTAGGTATTGTTCAGGCTGGTGTGTGTCAGCCCCAAGGTGCTGCCTGGCTCTGAAGCAGCAGGTTTGTGCCCATCCGCATACTTTGGCACGTGCTGGCCTGGCTTGCTAGTGGGGATGAGGGATGGTAAATGGCTGGGGTTGTTTTATTTAACTAGTGATTGATAGATGATTCACAACCAGCTGTGGGGGCTTGGATGCAGGCAAAATGTCCGCATTCAGTGCGATGGGGAAAAAGTGTATTTTTGTGCCACAAGCCTCAGTTCAGTCTAGCCTGTGTGCTGCCAGCCATGTGGGCTGGAGCAGCACAAGTGGGCAGAGGCTGTGGGGCTTGGGCATGATTTGTAAGTAGGCATGCTATGAGCTGAGTGCAGGGGACACTTCTAGCTAAAAAGAAGAATGTCTCTGCACAGCATCAACCCTCTTGTGCTTCCAAACCAGTGCACCTTGCATTCTTCATCATGTTTCCCCAGCTGTGGGCTGTCATATTGAGGACTGCCCTAGGGATGGCACAGCAGGGCTTTGCCGGTGGCTTTTGGTCAGCCTACAGTGTATGTGACTCTGCTTTCTAGCACCATGTGTGTAGAAAGCTCTCCTGGACAAGGCAGAGATAGGTAGCCAAGAACTGAGGGAGGCTGGTGTTAGTCTTGGGGCTGCTGGTGATGCCCTTGCATACAAGGAACAACAGACAGTTAAAAACCAAACAAAGACATTTCAGTGAACAGTTTGGTTTTGAGTGTGAGTGATTTTAAAGATTTTCCTAAGCTACTTAGTAAGAGATGAAAGGAATGAACTGAATGTAACACTGAATAGCCTCAAAAGGGGTCAGTGCTTTGCATCAAACACACGCGCACACACACACACAAACCTGCACAGATGTTCTGACCTCTAGAAAAAAACAAACAGGCACAAAAATCAGCTAATCTGAAATGAAGGGATGGTTTTGCTGTTGCCAAAGAGGCTGCAAAGTGTTGCTTCGCTCCAGCTGTTATCTCTTCTCCCTCTCTCAGGTCTTGCTAGCGTGTTGTGCTGTCACCGCACCCTGATGGTGGGAGCATCACATCTGTAATCTGGAGATAATCTTTGTGCCTCTGGCTGTGTCTGCCCGTCCATCCTGGGGGATATTTGTCCCCATTTATTCCTTTTGCATTTAGGATCACTGTGCTTTACGGCGCTGACACGACCTGAGTTTGTGGGTGTGTAGACTCCCACAGATTAAATGTTTTGAGCCTTCGCTAAAACATACTTTATTACATGCTTTCCTCTTCCTATGTATGTGCTTGTCTGACAGACAGGCATTTCATCCCACATGACTGTTGTAACTCTGCTGGTTTCGTGGAGAGCTTCTGAGGCTCAGGGGTGCTTTAAGCTGCTTTGGTGCTGGTGTTTGCTCCCCCCTGGAAAGGCACCACACTGATGCCCGCTCCCCAGCTCTGAGCTGGGTGCAGAGCACTTCCCAGTACAGCAGCATGGCTCTGCGGGCTGCCAAGATGTGAACAATACCCCCAGAGGCAAGAAGGCGGGAGATGAAAAGAAACTTTGATGAGAGAAATGAAAGGGCAAGGAGAGGAAGGGGGCGTAGAGCAATGTCGTCAGGAGATGCTTGAAGCTCCCAGAGAGAAAGTGGGAGCGATACTATGGGTGAGCGCAGGTTGGTGGGTTTTAAGGAGATGCTGACAGATGGGAGCAGTGAGGATGCTGGGAGCAGCCCTGTGGCTGCCTGGCCACAGTCACAGTGTGGAGCAGTTTGGGTTAGGAGCATGTCATGACCAATCAACCCAGCCCAATATCTCTTCCTTTTGCTTTTGAAGCATCTTCCTCAGCATAGACTGCTCCTTCTCAGTTGGCAAGTCTCTGAGAGCTGTCACCCTGTGAGGAAGAGCTAAAGGTGGGTTGATAGAGAGGTTGTACCTGTGGACTACACCCCTCTCCAGCCCAGCTGCAGAGAAGCCCTGTTAGGATGAGATGAATCACAGCTGAGGTGTGTTCAGAAGATAAATAAGGACCCAAGTGCACTGTAGGAGGCTCTGGGTAGCTGCTGTGTTACTCAGGGTTGCAAGCAGCTTCAGAGATGTGATGGGGACTGTGTGCAGGAGTGAAGCACCTACCTACAGTAGGTGAATGTTTGCAGAAACTGCCATTGGTTTGGGAAAGCTGGGTGTCTGATAACGTTGCAGAGTTGTGTAATAGGGCTTCTGATTTGTGTGAAGTGCATGAAGGGAGCAGCACTTAATGGCTTTGATCTCATCTGTTGAGGTGGTAGGGTCATGAGAAAACCCATTGTGTCTGCCCTCTCCCCTTGGGTACCACATTGGTTTTTCCCCTGTTGCTTCCCAGCAAAGATGGTGCAGGCAGGGGCAGAGCTGCCGTGCTGCCACAAAGGCTGAGAGCCTGTACTGAGTACTTCAGGGAGGATGGTGCTAAGGCTGGGCTGGGGAGATGAAGGAGCAGTTGGCTGTCCCCTGGCACATGTCCTCCACTTCTCCTCTTCAATCTCCTGAGTCCCAGACTCATTCCCTTTTATCTGCTTCCATTTTTTTGAGGAGCGATCTTGTGTTAGTACATGGTGGACCTGTCCTCTTGTTTGTGCTTTTGCCATGAGCCTGGAGCTCTGAGAATGCACCTATAAATGTTATCTAAAAATAATGAGATTAGTGATCCTCTCCCACAAGTAAGACTTTTTCTTTCCTAGAGAGCTGGATGGAAACCCGCAATAACTCTTTCCCAGGGGACAGGAAAACTTGTTTCCTGCTAGCAGAGAGCAGCGTTTAGGCCTGCCAGGAGCCCTAATGTTCTGCTGTAGCCCTATCCAGGAGCAGACCCCCCTTCTGGTTAATATTTAGCTTTTGGCAAACAGCAGAGCAGTGGCTCTGGGGGATGCTGATGGCTTTCCTGCTGATGCCCAGGAAAATGTGTCCCAGAGAGCCAATGTCAGTGTTATCCTGGCAGAGGGACTTTTCCCACTTTCCTCCTTCACTATTTACCTTTCTGGAGCAGGTGAGGAGATGTTTTCCTTCTCTGCTCTGCATAGTGGGTTTTGCTGGAGGTTTCTAATGGGTCTGGATAGGGTCTCTGCCCTGCTTCCCCTCCATAACAGGTAACTCTGCAGTTCACTTGCCTATTGGTATCTTTTGATTCGGAGAAAACTCCAGGAACAAACTTGCCAACAAAGTTTTCCAAGTTGACAAGCAGGTATTCTTTATTGCGG
>WYDI02001215.1:0-21236 GCA_009867235.2 Psittacus erithacus
ACAGGGACGGGTGACAGGGCTGGGTGACAGGGACGGGTGACAGGGCTGGGGGACAGGGAGGGGGGGGAGAGGGCGGGGTGGCGGGGCGGGGTGAGAGGGAGGGGGAGGGGGGGGGGGGGGGTGGGGGGAGGGGGGAGGGGGGGAGGGGGGATGAGGGGCGGGGGGGGGGGGGGTGGCACTGCCTGTTTAAGCAGCTGCCAGATGTCTCCGAAGGGCTGGAAAAACCGGTCGGGGCTCGCGTTAGGGCTCCCGGCACTGCAGCTATTCCCGGAGAAATCCAAAAAATGCACCCGCTTGGGAGCCCTGTGCTACCCCCCCACCCCGGCCTGGGGGCCCCGGCAAGCAGGGTGGCACAGGGAGCTGGGGTGGGGACAGGGACAGTGGCACGGTGATCACCACAAAGCCTCATCCGCTTTGCCCCTCTCTGTGAGCCATGGCCAGTGACATCCTGGGTGGGTGGATTCTGGGGGCTGGGAACGGAGGTGCAGGCCTTTGGCACTGCAGGGTGATGGTGACATCGTGAGCTGTCCCCAAGGTCACCAGCCCAGGGGGTGACATCACGGGAGGTGGAGGGAAGGAGGGACGGGCACACCATGACATCTTCCCCTGCTCTTTGGTGGCACCATACACCCTGCGCCAGCATCACCTCCTATCCACATCACCCATCCTCATCCTCTTCCTCCCCGTTGCAGAGCCACCAAGACAGAAGTGTTTTGGGAGACACCAGAAACCAGGCTGAGACCACTCCCAAACTCATTGCACCAGTGGGGCCAACCAGCCCTGCTGCTGCCAACAAAGCCACTGACAGCTGAGCCAGGTGCAGGTGGCTCGGGGTGGGTTGGTGGCTCTCACCACAGGGTGCTGCCCACCCCCAGGTCCGGTTGGGAAGGGTTGGGAGCGATGCGGAGGCGCGCGGGAACGGGAGGGCTGGTGCTGGCCCCGCAGTCCCGCACCCGCTCCCTGCCCCACGGCTTCACCAAACCAGTCGTTCCGGCAGGGCCGAGAGAGGGAGGGAGCGGGAGGGAGAGCCAGGCAGAGGGAGGGGACGCGGGTCACTGCCACCTCCCTGGTCCAGCGCCGGGATGCACCTGGAGAAGCTGTTCCTGCTGTTGGGGGCGCTTGAAGGTGATGCCCCAGTGTGGGTTTGGGGCAAGAGGTTTTGCTTCGCCCCCATCACTCACCGTACATCTTGCCCTCATCCGAGAGGATGATTTTCCGCCGGCCGCAGGGGGGGTAGATCGCCAGCGCCTCCTGGAAGCTCTGCTCGATGTCCGGACTCCACACGCCCTCGGCGTCATTGTCCAGACTCTTGTCCATGCCGTCCTGGCCATCTTCCCGCCCCTCCCCGGGGCTGCCACTGGCGTTCCAGCTGTTGGACGCTATGGTGCTGGCTGCTCTGGGCTCCGATCCCGAGCCCCCACGGACACACGACAACCTGCAGGACACAGGGACACCAGTTAGACCCAGAGACCCTCACTAGAGCTGCAGTGACAGCATGGACAAAGGTCATGTCCCAGCACTGGCCCTGTCCCCTCTTGTACCCACAGCTGGGAGCAACATCCTGGTGCAGGGCATCACATCCATAAACAGGCTTTCCTCGGGGGCAGAGCCATCATTTCCACGAGCACTCCCAAATCCAAACCACCGGTGACCACCCACGGTCAAACTGAAAAGTTTGGGAAGGAAACTGAAAAGTTTGGGAAGGAAACAGCCCGGATGCTGCATCATCCATATGAGGAGCTTGGGCACATGGTGCCCACAGGTGACAGCTCAGGATGGGGCAGCAGCAGCCCCACAGCCTGTGAGCCCCAGCACCACACCAGCACCCACACACACTCCAAAACTGCCCCCAGCCCCAAAGCCCCCACTCTGCTAGCAAAGGCAGAGCTGGGATGCGATGGGAGACACTGGGCTGCTACAAGCTAGACCCCGCTAATGGGAACCATGTGCCAGAGCCCTCCAGCAGCCCTACCCCTGGCACTGGGAGAGGCCCTCAGCCCTGAGGATGCTCGGCCTGGGCGCTCCGCGATGATGCTGGGGAGCCTTCAGCCCTCCTCCTCCTCCTCCTCCTCCCTTTGCCCGGCTCCCTCGCAGTGTTTTGCAATAACATGTTTGGCGGCAGCTGCCGGCGGTGGGAGCGGAGAGGTGTCTCCTGCGCCGCGCTTCCCGGACGGGCTGGGAGTGTACAAAGGTCTCCGGAGCAGACATCTCCTTTTAAAGGAACTGAGCAGCCGCGGCCCCCGCGCCGCAGCGCTTTGCTTTTTTTTTTTCCTTTTCTTTTTTCCTTTTATAAAACAAGAAACTCCCCCCCCCCCACAATGCCGTCCAATGCCGTCCCCATCCGTCCCCATCCCTCTCTCCCCCGTCCCGATGCGATGTCAGCCCCGCCCCGGTCCCCGCCGCCCGCCCCTGCCGCCGTCCCCCCGCCCGCTGCCCCCCCTCTCGCCGAGCACTGTGGCCAAATAAGGAGAACTGGATTGGAGGATCGAGCCAGCCGGCCAAGGCGCCCATGGCGGCGGCGGTGCCGGATGGGCCCGCGGCACCCGGGTCCCGCAGCGCCTCGGCTCCTGTGGCACGATGAGTCCCACGTTATCCCGAGTGCCACAGCACCCCAAGCCCCACAGCACCCCAAGTCCCACAGCATCCCAGTCATTATGCCAAGTCCCACAGCACACGAAGTCCCATGGCACACCGACTTCTGTGGCCCCATGAGTCCCATGGCACCCCAAGCCCCACAGCATCCCAGTCGTTATGCCAAGTCCCACAGCACACGAAGTCCCATGGCACACCGACTTCTGTGGCACCATGAGTCCCATGGCACTCCAAGTCTCACTGCACCCCAAATCCCATGGCACGCTGAGTCCTATTGCACCTCAAGTCTCACAACACCCCAAGTCCCATGGCACGCCGAGTCCTATTGCACCTCAAGTCCCACAACACCCCAAGTCCCACAAAACCCTGAGCATTGTCCCAAGTCCCATGGCACACCAACAGCACCTCAAATCCCACAGCATCCTGTGCCTGCTGCCCTGCTGCTCCGCAGGGCAGCCCTCCAGAGGGATGTGTTGCCCAAACCGAGTGGACTGTCCAGGATGCAGGAGGATAAGGGGACGCCAGGCATCAGGCAGGGATGATGCAGGTAGCACATGGAGATGGCCCCAGCGGGTCCTCCCCTGCAGCAGGGCTCCATCACAGTGTGGCACCTACAACTGCCTCTCTGGGTGCTGAGCCCTGGCTCCACTGTGGCAGCCCAAGAACCCCCAGAAGACCAGGACCCCCACACAGGGGAACCAGAGATCCCGCAGCTGCATCACAGCAGCCCGAGACCCTGCAGCTGTCAGAGCCCATGGTGGCCTGGGCCCCACAGCCCTGCACCAGCCCAGGACCCCACAGCATCCCAGTACCCCATGGCACTGCGAGAGGGGAAAACCACAAAAGCTGATGTTGGGGGTGACTTTGCTTTGCCAGGGGGATCCACGAGACCCCCATCCTCCCTAGCTGATGGGTGCTTTTATGGCAAAGCTATAGAGCCAAAGGCAAAGCTATAGGGCCATGGATGAAGCTATAGGTCTGCGAGCAGATCTATAGAGCTGGTTGCACCAATGCAGGCAGGATCCTGGATCAAGCAGTGTGACCAGTGCCCTGGGTCTCTGTTCCTGCGCCGGACGCTGCAGGCACAGGCAGGGTTCCAGCTCACGTCCCCCAACCCAGAGCTCCCCGGCCCCTTCCCACTCCATTGCTCCCTCCCAGCAGGAAAACCCCAGCCCAGCCCTTGCAGGGAAGCCAGGAGAGGAGGGAGCGTGATGCCGGGGTTCCTGCCAAGGTGCGCGGAAGCCGCTCCTCCTCCTCTTCCACCGAACCTGCTTTCGGCTGGGCTGAGACACTGGATTTCCTGGAGGGAGTGTGCAGGGCGCTGCGCTGACGCAAGGCACGGCCAGCGCCGCGCTCCACCCTGCCCTTACAAAACACCACCAACAGCAGCAATTAGGAAACTGGTGCGGCTGGACGGGCCGCGGAGGGACCACCGGCCAGACCTGCTCCGGGCAGGGAGGTGACCGGACCTGCTGGGAAGCATGCCACCAGCTCCTGCCTTCTGGCTGCTCCCCAGGCACCGGGGGGACAAACCCCCTCCCGTGGTGCAGGCACCTCTATGGAGCTTGGGGACCCCAGGACCACTGACCTGCGGTGGGGATGCTCACCCCCATGGGGATGCTCACCTCTCATGAGAATGCTTGCCCTCCCATAGGGATGCTTGTCCCCACAAGCAGGGATACTGGCTAGCAGCTACACCAGGGGGATCCCCTCCATGTCCAGCTCGCTCTTCTCATGCCTTTGTGGGGTACCACACTCCAGCCCAAGGCTTTTAGTGGGTGCTGGAAGGGGGCTGCACCCTTGCAAGGTCCCACAGTCGTTGCAGGATGGGTGCCTGCAAAAGGCAGGGGAGAATGTTGCCGGGGAAGCCCTTATCTCCCTGCAAGGCCAAGGCTGTGCCAGGGGATGGTGTTCCCACAGGATCACAGTGCTTGGCCCTGGCACCATGTGTGTGGGATGCGACAGAGACCATTGTGCAGGTCAGGGAGAGCTGCTGATGTCTGTGGAGCCTGGAGAAGCCACAAGAAGCCTCTTTAACCCCTGCAAAAGCAAAGGGGAGGGTTGCACAGGGGGAGGCTGCTTCAGAAGGAGTGTTTTCTGCCGGGTGGCAGGAAGAAAATATTGCGGAGACAGGGTCCGTGGTCAGAGCGGTGCAGTGGGCACCCACTGGGGCTGGGTGCGGGTGCTGAGGTCAGGAGCAGGGTGCTGCCGGGACCAGCACAACCAGCCTGTAGGGATCAGTGCAGGGGAGAGCAATGGGAGCAAGGGGACATCACTGCTGAGAGCTGCAGGGCCTCAGGAAGAGGTGCCCGTCAGCTCCACAAAGCCCCGGGTGTGGGGAGCTCCCTGTCCCCATCCTTGTCCCATGCCACTGAGATGGGGGGAATGGGGTATTCCTCTCCCCCAGTGTGCTCAGCCCCAAAAGCATTGATCCAGCCACCCCTGACCTCCACGGCCAGAAGCAGTGTCACCTCTCTCTGGGTCCAGCATCGCCCTTTGAGATGCTATTGCCACAGTATCCCCTGAGCCACCAGGGATTCAGGGCATGGCCACCAGCATCTGCTCACGAGGGGGTCAGCAGCACAGAGTGTCCCCTGTGGAGACCATTTTGGGGGGACAAGAGCAGTACCAAGGTTCCCTCCTTACCTGGGGCTCCCCCAACCCACAGCAGGGCACTACCAGCACCCTACAGGGTGATCCCCTGCGGTGCTGCAGGACGCTGGCGGGACAAGAGACCCCAGGTGGGAGGATCTGGCTGCATCCCAGCTCCATCCCACCTTTCCATGCAGGAGGCTTGGAGGGATCCAGCCCTTCTCCCTCCCTCCTGCACACAGACCCCACGGCAAAAGGATAAAAGTTCATAGACAAGCCCGGGCAGGCTTGGCACCGCGCAGTGCTCACCTCGTACCGGCACAGCCGCAGCACCAGCACTCACAGAGCGAGGCCACCGGCGCCTCTCCCCATCACCATGACCAGTGGCACCCACACCCAGGGGTGAGGGGAAAGACGGAGCCCCCATCGTCCCTTGTGCTGAGTGTGCAGACCCCCACGGCCCACCCTGTGAGACCCCAAATGAGTAAACCCGAAAGCCAAGGCTCCTGCACGCCCCAGCTCCTCCCCAGCACATGGGGCTCAGCATGAACAGTGTTGGGGGGCTGACAGCAGGCTGTAGGCAGGCAGAGGCCTTTGTTAACGTGCTCCTTGTTTCAGGCAGGGGACCACTGGCTGAGGGCAGTGTCCCTGCTGCCGCCTCTGCCCATCCTGTAACACTGGGAACAGGCCCTGGATAAATGCTGCTTGCACGGCCACGGCCACGGCCACCAGCCTGGAGAGCCCTTCAGAGCAAACCCCAAAACCTCACGGTTCCCAGGGGACCCCAACAAGACCATGACACATCAGGGAAGATGCTGCCCTATCCCCTGCCAACCCCAGTGCCAGGCACGGAGCTCGGCTGAGCACAACCCAACAGTGCTTTGCTTGCAATAGCCAAGTGCTTCTCACAGGAATCCTGTACCCCCGGCAGCCCCACCAGGGACCATTTGGGAACACCCTGCCCCAGACCCTACCACAGTTCCACAGGGAACACAATCCAAGTTGCATTCAGTCATCTCAGGGACAACCAGCACCCATTGAGACAGGCGACAGCAGCCAAGCGAGACCCTGCTCAGCGGGGAGGGCAATGGGAGGAAGTTTGTTTACATTGTGCTCCTCTTCCAAACAGCTCTCGGGCTGCGGTGAGGGATTCCCTAGCTTGGGAATGGAAGGGAAAAGTGGCCGCTCTGCTCCCTCCCACCCAGGTTTGCACCTCCCTGCCAGGGACTATCGGCCACCTTTACTCCAAAGGGACCCCAGAGTGCGCCGGGGACCAGGGCAATGGCAGAGCCCCCCATACACCAGCCCTGCTCCCTGTGAGACAGCTCAACTAATTTCCTCCCCTCTATCACTTCCTGTCCCTTCCGGCTTGGCGGGCGGCTCAGGAAGCAATCGGAGCGGGGAAACCGCAGAAGGCCACGTGGCAGCATCCCACCAGGGTCCATGGTGCTGCCAGGGCTGCCCCAGGAACGTGCCCCTCAGCTCTGACTGGATCCCCACAGCCCAAGGGTGCCCCAAGCTCCCAACAAATCCCTAGGCCCCTGCTTGCAGGGATGCGGCTGGTCCTCACTCAGCGGCCCGAGGCTGAGGGATGCTGAGGCCCTTCATCACAAAAGGTGAAGAAAGAGGAAACTCCAGTGATTTGGCCCAAAATATTTTGGTAGGAAGAAGGGAGGGGACCAGGCAAACCCTGCAGCACAGCCCAAGATGCTTCCTCCTAACAGCAGAACCACGGGTGTCAAACCAACCTCTCCATCTCCTCTTCCTCCAGCCCGGGTAGGGCAGCAGAGCCGGGTTTCTGCTGCTGGAGGACCTGAGCCAGTTTTGCTCAAGCCTCCAGGTTCAAGACCAGAGGGCAGGGGACAGATGGACACCGTAACCCTCCCTGGCCCAATTACGGCTGCCCTGCCCAGCCAGGCCGGGGCGTTTCACCCAGCATAAATAGAAAGCTTTTGCAGCATTAATTGCTCTCTGCGTTATGAAACGTTCTGGATGGAAACAACAGGGTTGCAGTAGCCTGCTGGGGACAGGCCACCACCACTGTGGCCATCCCATGACATCCCCAGCACCAGTGGCCAGTGGCATGGCCAGTGCTGGGCATTGGCATCCACTGGGGACCACTGAATTCGCTTTGCTCCTGCGTCAAAATACACCCAGCCTGGGATGTCTCATACTGAACATCCCCTGTAGATGAGCTCAGGGTGGCTACCATGTCCCATATCCCAAGGGGCTCCCAGCACTGCTTGTCCAGAGGGTCTCTGGGAGCAGGGAAGCCCTAAGGACCTGCAGTGGTTTGGTGTCCCCTCATCCGGGTGGGCCAGTCATCCTGGACAACCTTCCAGCCCTCAAACCTACTCCTGGGTGCAGAAATGCCTCCACGGAGGAGTTTTGGGCACTGCTGACCCCATTTAATGCCATTGCAGCAAGGACAGGGAAAGTGCCTTCCCAAGGACGCCGGCTGCCAGGCGAGGATGAGGAGGATGAGGAGGAGGATGAGGAAGGCTGCAATGCATTTCACACCCACCCCCGGCTGCCTCCACCCCTGCGAAACCCAACCCTGCCTGGGGAGCAGCTGCTCCTGCTACAGCACCACAGCGCTGAGCACCAGGAGAGGAACACAGAGGGGCTGGAGCACAAACGCTGGTGCCCCCCAGCACCGGAGACACAAAGTGGTGGGGGCTCAGGCACAGAGATGCTCCACTCTAGGACCCAATGTGACACGGCAGTGTCACGCCTGCGACAGGGACACGCTTCCCTGCCCCACCATGATGAGCATGAAGCTCAGGGAGCCTGCATTTAACACAGGAGATGCGTTACAACTACTTGAAAGGAGGCTGTAGTAAGGGGGGGATCAGTCTCTTCTCCTAAGTAACAAGTGGCAGGACAAGAGGAAACGGCCTCAAGCTGCACCAGGGCAGGTTTAGATGGAGCTGAGGAACAATTCCTGCCCCAGAGGGTGCTTAGGCATTGGAACAGGCTGCCCAGGGCAGTGCTGCAGTCACCGGCCCCGCCAGCGTGCACACACTGCATAGACGAAGCCCTCAGTGCCATGGGTCAGTGGTGGCCTTGGCAGTGCTGGGAATGGTTGGACTGGATGAGCTGAAAGGGCTTTTCCAAGCTGGCTGATTCCCTGATTACAGCTGCCCAAACTGCATCAGTGATTTATTCCCCAAAGGGGTATTTTGGGTTAGCACCACTCTACCATGCGCCCTCGTGCACGCCGGGTGCCCGTGGCAGAGCATCGCCTTCTCCCAGCACCTCTCACTGCTTCCCAAGCCGAGAGCTGGAATCGGGCACAGCAGCTCCTGCTCCCGCAGATTGAAAAATTGCTCTGGAATCCTTGGGGAGGAAAGTTGCTAAAAATACATGAGGGCAGGATTCTTGGTAAAAGAAGGATCTCTGGCGAGAAGTGTGGCCCAAGAGTGCCGGGGAGCACCCAGACATTGGAGCCAGACCCTGGATCTCTGCTCCATGATGCCACCTGGACAAGGCTGCAAGTGAGGTCCATGGGAGAGCCAGAACCCAAACTCACGCCATCAGTGAATGTGGGCTCACCAAGCGAACACCGTGGCCAACTCGCCCACCACGAGTGTGGGTAAGAAGCCAGGCAGGGACAAAGCGGGATCCTATAGATCCTACACCAAACCTTTGCTCCCGGACTACAAAGCACCCGGATCTTCCTGCTAATAAAAACCCAACGCTTGCCTGGGTCGGGGGCTCGCGTGCCTGCGTGCGGGTGTGCTTTGTCCTAAGCCCGAATTGCTTAAGCTTGGAAGGGGGGGGAAGAGGCAGGAGCTGGCTGCCTCTGGGGGAAGGGCGGGCGGTGAGGAGCTGGCATGGGAATCGCAGCCCATCCTCCACGCACGCCGCGTCTGTAAACTTTGAACATCTTCCGGAGAGAAGTTAGTGGCTATTGTGAACAGCTGGATCTAATTGTGCGAGGAGCGAGGAGGAGACAGTCGTGGGGGGAAAATAATGAGGCTCGGCGCTCCCAGGCGAGGATCGCCGAGCCCGGCCAGCCTGCCTGCCTCCAACCCGCCAGCAGGGAAACTGAGGCACAGAGCGGTGCGAGGCTCAGCGTCTCCCTGCGTAATGCAAACCTGGCGCTGAGGCATGCAGGGCATTGCCCTGTGTGTGTCCCATCACCCCATGGCTCTTCTCAGCCAATGCAGGGTCACCCCAAACCCCACAGCAGCATCTTCAGACCCCAGTGCTCGCTCCCGCTGCTCTGGGCACCGCACACCTCCCTCCCTCCAGCCGGCTGCTTCCCGCAAGGCTCTGCCCACCACCTAAAATTAGCTCCAGCTCTGCCGGCCCATCCCCGGCCACCCCCCGCAGAAGGAGCTCTGCCAGCACACGCTCTGGGTCTGTCTGATCCCCCCCAGCAGCGAGGGGGAAGGGGATAAACCAGCCTGCTCCGTTGCTCACATCTTGCAAGGCACCTGTGAGCGAGAGATTCCTGTGTCAGGGTGAAACACAGCCCTGAAGTCACCTTCTGGCTTGTAAAAGGATGGACGAGAATGAGATCTGGGCTGGCTTTAGCCAGTGGAGACCTGGCACATCTCATGACACAGCCCTGGAAGGTGATGGGCATGCTGGGTTTTGGTGCTGCTGCTGTCTCGTGGCACCTAACAGGGGATGCTGGGGGCATCGGAGCATTACATCCCTTTGGGACCAGATGAAGGGGCACACTCCAATGGGATTTGCATCACCAGGACAGATGTTCTTCAACAACTGAATGCGCATGTTTCTATGGACCCCATCAGCTGTGCCAAAGCGGAGCCCTATACAAACATCATCCCCAACTGCCACCCCCAGGGATGAGACCTGGTTGTCACCTCCAAAGTTCTCAGCCACATGTGCTCACCACAAACCCTCCAACAACCTGCATGGGGACCCCAGAACAGCACCCATTGCCATGACCCCCCCTCTCCCCACCACCATGGGCAGGCGAGCAGCCATCCAGCACCACAAGGAGGTTCTGCTGGGCCCCTCGCTCCCATTGCACCAAGCGGGGAAAACCGGAGCACCGGGAGTTGCAGCGGCATGTCCAGGCCTGCAGCAGGATGCGGCCGCGCATTATCGCACAGGGGGGTGGCTGCCCCTGCCACGTGCCCGCTGCAGGCTGGCACGGGGACGGCCCCGCCACTCACCCCATCATTACCTCCCTCCCTTCCTCCCTTCAAAAAGCTATTTCATAAGCCTCCACGTGACGGTGGCAATAGCGAACGCCCATGCGCTGCGGGAGCCTGCCCCAACCGCAACACGCAGGTGCCTGAGCACCAACCCCAGGTTACACCTCGGACACACAGATGAGGAGCTCAGAGCATGGCCTGGCCGCCCAGCAGATCCCCGAGGGATGGGAGCTCCAGAAATAAAAGCTATTTGGTTATATCGCATCCCCAGCAGTGGATGTAACACCATGGCAGCCCCGCCAGCCCCCTGCAATTGCCATCTAGAACAGAGTAAGAGAGAAGCTCCGAGAGATGGGCCATTTTTTGGACACCATCCGTCCCGTTTGTTAGTGGGATCCCAACCCCACAAAGAGCCCTGGGATGGCTCTTGCCACGCAAATCCTGGCAGCACCCCTCACTAGGGCTCTGCAGCCCATTCTCCTCTTCCATTCTCTGCTTCCAAGGACAGAAGAGGTACTAAAGCAGGAAAACACACTATTTTCCTGCAAACAGCCCAAAATTGCCCATGTCCCCAGTTTCCAACTGAGCTCACCTGCCACCGGCCTCGTGCTTGCTGCTTTTGACAGGAGCCACACAGTTACTCGCTATTTAATACATTAATTACAGCTGATTGGCAGTGCCACCCCCTCCTCCCAGAGCCGACCTGCTCCATACCACCCGGAAAGGCTCCTTGCCTCAGCACAGTGCCAGGGCCACCGGGATTCACCTCCTGACCCTCTCTGGTGGTAGCAAGATGGGGATTAAATGGCAATTAAAAGGAGATGCTGTTTCTGGTCGCATGGTAGATAGCGACTGTATGTCATGGGAAATGGATGCAAATCCCTTTTACCGATGGACGTGGGGGCTGAAGGGACTTTTGCTTTGCAGGAAGGCGGTGTTAGAGGTGGTATGGCTGCTGGAGGGTTCATCTCTGCACCCCTTTGCTCCCCAGAATGCCCTGGTTGAAGCATCCCCCTGCTCCAAGCTGAGCCCTGACACTGCAGCCACCCCGGTGGGGACGAGGGTCCTCGCAATACCCAGCACCACTCACAGAAGGCAGCTGGAGCCCGTTGTGGAGCTCGCTGCTTTCAAAGGGTTATTTTTGTTAGAAAAGCCAGAGCCAGCGGGTGCCAGCCCCGGGCAACAACATTCCCTGGGGACAGGAACATCCCCCCATGTCACTCGCCTGGGAAGGGGTGGCTGCTCACCCCACACTCATCCACAACCCCTTCCCATGGGAACGCCGGCCCTGCAAACCCAAACACAACTAAATCCAGGGCCTTCTCTCAAAGGGGCACTTGTGCCTCTCCAATGGGGAAGTGCCGGGAATGTCACTCAGCCAGCGCCACGGTGACAGTCACTTTTCCCACAAGCAGGGTCCCAGCCCCACCACCCCTCACCCATTTCTCCCCTGGTTTTGCTGTTGGATGACCTTGGCGAGCCCTTGCCCCACATCCACTTTGGGACCCTCTTCTCCCATCCCAAAGTGAAACAACCCACCCCAAAAGTGGGTGCAGGGAAGAGCTTTGGTGCTATGGAGTCCCCCGGAGCCGGCGGGTGCAGGGGGGGTGTCACCAGCCTGGCAGCCCCCCAGTTCTCTATCCATCATCACAAGCAGCCCAAAACCGGGTAGGGGGGTGGCAGCCCCACTGGCAGGGCCCCCCAGGGCAGTGCCAAAGCCCTGACTCACAGCACGCACGTACCCGCGCCGGGTAAAGCGATAGGAGGGGACAGAGGACGCCGGAGCCCAAAATACCCCGGCGTGCCTGACACCGGAGATTATCGCTTTGCCGTGGGACAGTCGCCTGGCCTGGCTCCCCACAAAGCACCAAAAACCCCCAAATCTCTGCCCTCACCTCTCCCCGTGCCAACCACCCAACGGCAATGGCAGGCTGCAGGGTGCTCACCGCCCTGGCAGGGCCTCCACTACCATTTCCAGGTGGTTTCTCCCCAAAATGCAGGTGTTTTCCTCACCCAGCTACAGACCTGAGCGGTTTCGGGGGGTGGAGACGGGTGGCACTGCGAGGGCTTGGCCTTATTTTCCTTCCAAAGGGGTTACGGAAGAAAAAACACACTCCAGCCCCAACCCCAAGGAGGGTGTAAAAATAAAATAATAATAATAATAATAAAGATGACACACTGCTGAAAATTATACACCTAATTGCTGCCTCGTTAGCAATGCGCCCCTATGACGAGGCACAAAGTGTTTAGCATACAGTCAGTGCACGGTCATCCCCTACATGCGTGTGACACACATGTAACATGACATGCGTGTAGCCCCCACCCCCCACCCGGGACAGCCCCCAGTTCCGTGCTGTTTCCCCGGGGGGGAGGGGGGTGTAGCCGGGGCGGTTTATCTCTTTCTATAACGCCTGGCGCCTGCTCCCGACGTACGGGCTATACTGTACACAAGGCCTCTTTGTAACCCCGTAGGTCCCTATAGGGGAACAGCCGGAGCAGGGAAGCAGCGCAGAACAGCCCCGACGGGGCGGGACCCTGGGGACCCAACGGCAGGGGGGGAGGTTGGGGACACCTTGGAGACACCGCGGCTGTGCCCCTCACACACACACACGTCGGGGGAGAGCCCCAAGGGGACGTACGGGGGCTGCCGAGTGTTGGGGGGGCGAGGGCTGGCGCGACCCCGCCGCCTCCCCACCATCCGCCGGGGCTCGGTGCAGCCGGAGGGCCGGGAGGAAGGAGGCGCCGGAGGAGGAGGAGAAGGAGGAAGGGGGGTTGGGAGTCTCTTCCCAGCGAGCGCTTACCTGCTCCGTGCTCCGGAAAGGCTGGGCCGGCGCGGGTGCCGGGACCGGGACCGGGACCGGGCCGGGCCGGGACCGGGCCGGGGAGGGCGGCAGGAATGCGGGGAGCACGGCGGGCTCCCGGGTCCGCGCTCGGAGCCAGGCGCAGGGACGGGAAAGTTTATGCAAGGGAGGAGCAGAAAGTTGGGAGTCAATCAGGAGGCGGCGGGGCCGGGCCTTCCTCCTCCTCCTGCTGCTGCTAACCTCCTCCTCCTCCTCCCACCGGTCCTCCCGCCCTCTCTCCCGCTCGCACCCCCGGGGCAGCGGCTCCGAGCGCCGCCGCTTCCCCTGCGCCGGGACGGTTTTAGGGAAAGGGCAGCCCTGGAGCCCCGCTCCTCCCGCGCCCTGGGAGCGCCCTCTAGGAGCCTTCCTCATCCTCCTCCTCTTCCTCCCTCCTCCAGCCCGCAGTCCCGGGATGCAGCCCAGGGCCGGCGCTGCTGTCCCGCCCCGTCCCGTCACCACCCTGCCAGGCTCCCCCGCGTACATCTTCATCCCGCTCCACTCATCCTCACCTCCCTGCGCTCACCTTCTCCCCTTCCACGCATCATCATTGTCCTCTGCATGCCCTCACGCCATGCCGCACACCTTCATCCCCCTCCTCATCCCCATCCTCACACTCTCACCCTTCATCCCTCTCCTCACCCCTCTCCAAACACCTTCATGCCCCTCTTATCATACACACCCTCAGGCCCCCGTACCCATCTCTCCCAGACACCCACCCCACCCTGCGATACCCAG
The DNA here is from genome assembly GCA_009867235.2 of Psittacus erithacus. Taxonomy (NCBI): domain Eukaryota; kingdom Metazoa; phylum Chordata; class Aves; order Psittaciformes; family Psittacidae; genus Psittacus; species Psittacus erithacus. The sequence goes on from WYDI02001215.1 coordinate 13,895, forward strand.
GATGGGGATCCCAGCCCACGCCACTGCGATTTCCCAAGGGAACCCAGCCAGGAGCCAGCCGATGGGTGGTAACGCGCTAAGCCACAGCCGCTGATCGCATGCAAATCCCTGGCCATGACCCAGCCCGACTGTCGGGAACCGCGGCCCTGGGTATGGGCAACACATGACAAAACCCTGGCCTCACTGGCCATGGGGTCCAGCACATGCCCCGGTACCCAAAACCCCCCGAGGTAAATCAGAGAGAGCTATCCTCCCCGAGCGCTGCTTGGAGAGGAGATGCTCTTTGCATCCCATCCCTTCTCAAAACATGTTTTTCTAATCTTCTTGACGAGCTTGGTTGCATTGAAGCATTTTGGGATAAGACAAGCCAACGCTTCAGCCCGTAAAGCGGCGGTCTCCAAAGCATCCAGCGCATTCAGCAATCGTGTGTGATTAATAAAGCCATATCGCATTCTTCCACCCTTGGCCTGGTGCTAAGTTGTAAGAAATCTGGCCCCAAAACTGCAACAAAATGGTTGCTATTCTCCAAGGGCCGCTCAGATCCCTCGTTACTCATCCCTTACTTGGGCAAAAATGACATTGACTGCTTCTGGAGATGACAGCCTTAATTGAGTTCAATAGGAGTTTAGGCTGAGTAAGGCATGAGCAAACAAGCGTGCATTAGCCCATGAATAAAAGCCTGATCTGCAAACGTTTAGGAACACATGGAAGGCCGTGCAGGGGAGTACCAAGGGGGTCAGCACTGTGCCAGGCCTGGTTCAGCTCTGGCTTCAGCTTGGCTACAGCATCCAACCCAACTGCTGGCACCGCTGGGATGAACTGTTTCTGGATTGCGGTGATCTGAGCCCGCTTTGGTGGTTTGTTTCAGTCCTGTCTCTTTATTTGTATTTCTTTTCCTCCTTCAGAAGTCCATAATCCCTGTTTCTGCTTTTCTTCGTCCACTGGTGGGAACAGCAACTTCCTTTCCCAAATTATAATATAAAAGAGCTGCAAGCAGCAACGCCATAAATAATATTTTCTTATGGCCAGAACATCCAAGTCTAGGCAAGACACCAAGAACAGCTACAACATTGTAAAACTGCAACACTTCTCCAGAATGGATTCACTAATTAAAAAATGATTCCTTTTAAAAGCACTTGGAAACACTGGCTTTCCCAGTACTGCCTGACGCTTGCTGTGGCAAGCGAGAGCCCATCCTGAAAACCCACAGCCCATGAGCCTGCCTTTCCCTCTCAAAAATGTCCCCAAAATACATACACAGGGAGGGGAAGGGGAGAGACAAACACCTCGTCCCCATCACTTAATTCATTAATCTATCACCACTTCAAAGCACGGAGCAAGAGCCCCCGAAGCTGGGGCAATGCTCTCCGCTGGGCATGGCGCTCACTGGGAACCCATCCGACAGCTCCAGTCCTTCCACTGCTTGGCAAGAAGTTATCCCACATGGCCTTCGCTCCTGGACCGGCTTGGATGGATCCAGTCCCTTCCCTCCACAGGCGGCCCAGCCATGGAGCATTTGGCCTTTTGGGGACCCACAGAAATACCCCACATGCCCCCCTAAGAGTGAGTCAGTGCTCAGGGCTGGGCACATGGAGCCTCCCAAGCCACAGGGGTCTGTGGCAAAGGAGAAGCAGAAAAGAGCCCCCCACTTCCATCCTCTTGCTCAGCTCTGGACCAGCATGCTTCCACCCCCAGGAGCAGGATGGGGATGCAGCACCCAGCGCCTACAAGAGTCACCGGCACCACAGTGACGTTGGTCCTGGCTCAGCATCAAGCTGGAACCTCCTTTATTTTTTCCTCCCCTTTGCCTTATAACCATCTTTGCAAAAACTAAAGCACATTTCCCAGGAGGTTCCCTTGAGGAGCTGCCGGCAGTCACCGCTGGCCACCGGCCATGCTCGTGCCTACGAGCGCTTCATGGGGTTAAATCTATCCTTGCACTACCGACCCCCTGAAAAGAAGCTTCAGAAGCCACAAAGCCTTCCTGGTGTAGGGAAGGCATCATCCCTGGGGCAAGAGAAAACCCTTTCTCCAAGGGAGATGCGCACTTTGGGCTCAAACGCTGTTGATAAGGCTCCTTCTTTCTTTTTTCCTCTTTTTCCTGATCTTTTCTTGCAGCAAGCATTCCTTTCACACCCACGCACCCCCCGGCATTCCCAACCATTGGTCTGCCGGCGCATCCGTCACACTTTCCGTCGGCCAAAGTAGATACACATTTAAACTGCTTCCATTCCTGTCTCCTCTGGTGTTAACAGCCAGTGCAAACAAAGGGCCCGAGCATCCATCGCCCTGCTAAATTGTTTGCATTTGTTCCTTTGCGCTGCAGTTGGTTTGGGTTAGAGGGTTTGTATGAGTGATCTGGGGTTCTGGGATGGGGTGGCATGGCATTGGTCACCCATGGCAGAGGGTTTCGCTCTGCTTGGGCTGCAGGCTGGGAACGCCAAAGGGTTTGCAAGCAACAGTGGGCAACAGAAAAGCTTTTTGGGTGACGGGAGGGAGAAACTCCCCAGGGAGCAGCTGGGATATCAGCAGCTCATGCTCCAGGGAGAGCTTGGGGAACCGTAACTCCTTTTTCTCACCCCACTTCAGCTTTTCTGCTTCCATCAGAGGGGACAGGGACAAGTGTTTGCTCAACTGTTAGCCAAGCTGCTCCCAATTCCAAACAGATGTTGGGATCACAGCTGGATTTGGACAGAAAGCTCTTGCTTTCCCCACATTTGCTGCTCATACCTAGCCAGGGGATGCTGGTCCCAAACCACTGATTCTCCCTTTAGCCTACAAGAAGGTCTCTGATCTCACCACAAGGATAAGGAATGATGTCCCACGCAGTCCCGTTGTCCCCGAGCTGTCTGCCTCCATCTGCCCCACCACAAATGTATGCAGATGAATCACGGAGCCCACATTCGTGCAGCTGGTGGGAAAACCTCGGCTCCACCCATGGAGCCACTCTGGCAAATGCTCTCCAGAGGTCTCACTGCAGCTCACGGTCCCGCAATCACTGCGAGGGACAGTTTCGGACCACAGCATCATTGTGACACTTCCCAGCAAGGAGGAGCATTCCTCTTGCACAACCACATCTTCCTCATCCATCTCCTGCTCCTCAGCATTTCTGTCCCAGCTACCTCTCACAGTGTTAACTTGGGGGGCTCAGATCACCCCCCAGAATGGGGAAAACACTGTGTGTGTCCAGGGAAGGGGACCCCAAATTGTATCAGCCCACCCTGGGTTCAGTGCATGAGCTGAGCTGGTGAAAGAAGGACTATTAGGGGGTCAAGGACAGCGTGGAGCACCTTGGCATGTCCCATTGTTTCTCAGCACTGAATTAACCAATCTGGGACTGTCCATGAAGTCAAATCCCCACCCCACAAAGGTGCATTAGTGCTGGAAATGGGGCACAGGCTGCCTTGTCCCCCCCAACCTGCCCCTCTCCATCACCTTCCCTTCCCAATGACTCCCCCCAGGCCCCTGTGACATCTATGGGTCTATGTCTTGAGGCGGCATCTCCTGTCTGTCACCTTCCCATGAGCAGGGAGCACCTATGGGGTGTGCAGGGCTCCAGAGCACCACCAGCCCAGTGGGGTCCAGAGAGATTTGGGGACACGGGGGGCCCGGCCGGGTGCTGAGCGTGACTCAGCACCGCACCACACCTGGTGAATCACCCACCGGTGCTTCCTGGTGCACCCAGAGTTTTCCCTTCCAGGTCCCTCCTGGCAGCATCGCCCCGGCCCAGCCCCATGCTGGTGGTGCCAGCTCTGCCTCACGTGGCTGCCGGTGCCACCCCTTGGCACGTGCCCACGTGGTGCCAGTGCTCTGGATGCCAAGATGCTCCTTAGGGACCCAAATTCCCAAAGGCGTCCAGAGGGTGGGATTAGATGCAGTGCATGGAGAGCCCTGGGTGTGCAAACACATCACAGGGACTGCATGGCTGCTTGCGCCAGGGAAAGATGGGGCAAAAAAGGTTGGACTTGATCTTAAAGGTGTTTTCCAACCTAATTGATTCTATGACTCTATGAATAAAGGGGTTTGGTGCTCAGTGGCAGGGGGGCTCTGTGCACACTCATAGCGAGATGAGGAAACACAAACAGAGACCACCAACCCCCCCTTCCTGAGAGACTGAGCTACAAAATACAAACCAGAATCTAAAAAAATAGAACATAAAAAAAGGGGATGAGTTTCCAGGGTCCAAGTCCAAGAAATATCTCAAAGGGATGAGATCGGGATCACAGTCAGCCTCATCTGCTAAATATACCCTGAGCTTGACTCTGCCATCTGGCCCCAGTTTGCCTGGATAAGTGTCCCACTGTGCTCTGCAGGCATCGTGCACCTCCAGCCACCACAGGAGCAGCTGTAACCATGAGTATTCACCATGCAGAGGTGGAGATGGAGGAAGCAGAGCAGGACAAGGACACAGGAGCATCCAACTGGGCACCAGCACACGGTCCCCGTGCAGGTGCTACTCACAGGCCAGCTTCCCATCAAAGCTGGAGAGGGCGATGGCAAAGGCCTGCACGGCACAGAGGGGGTAGTTGTAGTCCATGGTGAAAGCATCATCTGCCACGCGCCCGAACTGCATCACGATGTAGTCAGCTGTGGGAGAGAGAGAGAGAGGCTGGGCACCCATCCCACCCTTCCATAGAGCCATAGAATCAACCGGGTTGGCAAAGCCCTTTCAGCTCACCCAGTCCATCCCCTATCCCAGCACTGCCAAGGCCACCACTGACCCATGGCACTGAGGCCTCGTCTCCACGGGGTGTGAACACGTGCAGGGCCGGTGACTGCAGCACTGCCCTGGGCAGCCTGTTCCAATGCCTGAGCACCCTCTGGGGCAGGAATTGTTCCTCAGCTCAGTCTAAACCTGCCCTGGTGCAGCTTGAGGCCGTTTCCTCTTTCCAGTGGTGCCATCCCAAAGAACCTGCTGCCCCCCCCAGTACCACAGTGCCTATGACCAAAAAGCATCATTTCCCCACTGCACCCTTCAGTCCCCCCACAGGGGCAGGGACCCCCCTGCAGGGGACAGGGACCCCCCAGTGGGACCGCGGGGGCCGGAGGGCGGGTGACAGGAAACCTGTAAAAATAACCGGGGGCCCTCGCGGGGCTGTTTCTGTCCCGTAACCCAACACCGAGCCCGAGGGCTTCTGACTGCGCCGGACAGGTGACAACGGCCGGGACAGAGCCGCGGCCGCCCCAAGGGACTGCCCCGAGGGCGCGCCGCACCCCGGCGTGACCCGCAGGCAGCGTGGGGTGCGTATGGGGGGGATGCTCTGGGGCAGCCTGGGCCAAGGCGGTGGCTGAAAGCGCCTTGGGGGGGTGCTCGGCCCCCGGCGCGGTTTGTCAGTGCCCTAATCTGCCTGGCAACGGATGACGCTCGCTCCCTCTGCCTACACACGGCGCCTCGGACCGTGTGCGGCTTCACCCCTGCGCTCCAAAAGCAGCCATGCGTGGGAAAACGGAACCCCAGCAAGACCAGGGGGTGCTGGGGCCGGCTGAAGGTGGTGCTCCCCCATCACCCCCCATTGCATCCCCAGCTTACGGTCACTGCTGTGCACGATCTGGAAGTTTTTGACAGAGGCGTGAGTGACCCGGCCGTGGAAGTTGAGGACGTAGGACTGGGTCTCATCATTCCACACTGGCGCCTTGTTGTGCAGCTCAATCACGTTGTCCATGTTTTTGTTCTGCCATCGCATCAGGAGACCGTCGTTATCCTGGGGAGGGTGAGAGTGGGGACCAGAGTTGGGGTGACTGTACCCAGAACCCTGCTACCCTCCATGAGGTGCCCAGAGGATGCTCTCCAGCAGTATCCAGCTGGGAGCTGGGATCCAGCATGGAGAAAACAATACAGCCACCACATTTCCCGCCTCACAGGGAGGTGCTTTAAATTTCAGGGACACCTGAAATCTTTTCCATAGCCCAAAATGGGTAAAATCCAAGGTGATCCCCAGCAAATCCAGGCCCCAAGGAGTTTCTCCCCAACTTACATTTCTGGGCCGGATGGGCACCCTCTCATTGTCAGAGTTCATCCCAGGGATGATGACCGTCATCTTCCGGGGGCCTTTGAACCCTAAAACATTGGTCTCCTGCAAAGGAAACCCCATCCCTAAAACCAGCAACCGCTGCAGGCTGCAGCCTCTTGCTGGCAGCTGTAGGAGGGCTCAGGAATGGATCCAGCCCCATCCCACATCCCTGCCACCCCCTGGCAGCAGCCCAATGAAGGGGTGCAGGTCAGAGACCCCCTTGCCACCTTCCCAGGAGGTCCCAGGGGCTCCTTACATAGACCACGGCCGAGAGCTCCTGCCGCACATTGGACCAGTCAGCATTGGCCCTGTCGGGGTTCGCGCCGTTGTCGAACACTGTGAACTTTGTACCCATCAGGTTGGATCTGCAGAGAGGACAGGAGATGGCCACAGTCGGTGCCACCAAGTCCCCTGTATGCCCCGAACCCAGCTTTGCTCCAGCTGCAACACCCATGGCCAGCGCCATCCTTCCCATCCTTTAGCTGTTTGCTGGGGCTCAGGGCACCCTTAAATCGGGGTGTTAGAGCGTGCTGCCACCTCGGGGGCTCCCCTGCAATTGCCGCGCTGCTGCCAGCGATGCAGCACGCTGGGACTTGCCGGGCGCTGTTTCCAGCCATAACCCGTCTGCCCGGAGGAACCAGACAAGCTTGTTTTCCCCTCCCGGCCCCCCGACACTCCTCAGGTTGGACCCAGCAATAGGGAACGCTGAATTTAGCCTCCTGCTTGACCCAGCCATCGCTTGGGACAGCCAGCAACCCATGGAGCAATGGGGTGCCCTCTCCAGTCCTACCTCAGCTTCCCAATGAAGTTCTCTCCTCCCCGTGACAGGTCAGTGGGGTCAATGGAGATGAGGTAGTTGGAGGTTTTGCTCTTCTTCCGCTTCCTCCCAGCAAGGAGGAATACCTGGGAGGACAGTGGAACTGCGTGAGAACTGAGCATTATCATGGCCATCACCACCACAGTCCCCAGCTCCCTGTGCCCTCTGCACAAGGCTTAGCCCAATAGGTCACTGTCACAAGCTTGGGCAAGTCGTGGACTGGAGGTGATCCCCAAAATACAGGCTGAGCCAAGGGGCAGGAGGGTCTGAGCCCAGCCTGGCGTCAGTGTGGCTGTCCAGCCAACATTCGCTCACCATCCTGGGTACCCTGAAATAGGCATTTCCCAGGAGGAATTGCAGGGGAAGGGAACAGCCCTATCTGGGACCCACCACCACAGTGAGATAGAATCCCAGACTGGCTTGAGTCTGGAAAGGATCTTAAGATCATCCAGCTCCAACCCCTGCCACGGGCAGGGACACCTTCCACTAGAGCAGCTTGCTCCAAGCCCCTGTG
>WYDI02001221.1:0-40852 GCA_009867235.2 Psittacus erithacus
TTCCCAGACCGAAAGTCAGAAACACAGCACTGCACCAGCTACTAAGAAGGAGAAAAAATGACTGCTACTGCTGAACCCAGGACATGGGGCCATACAATCTGATGTCCAGGAAAAAAAACCCAAGAAGCCAACAGTGAGCTACCAGAGGTATAGCAGACTGGAGACTGTGGAATTCCACCTCACATTTTGTGAACATGTGCAAAGAGGAAATATTAAAACTCAGATAATAGCTTTTATAATCTGTAATTGAGTACAGTCCTGGCTGCTTCCTGAAAGTTACATGATCACCAGATTGGCATAATTGACTTTACCCAGGCATGCTTTCCTAGGCAAATAAGTCTCAGCTGTTATCAATACTCTCACAATATCTACCTAACAAGGAAAAGCAGCAGTCAAACTATTCAGAACAAATAAAAAACCAACCAAGCAAACAAAAAAGTAAAAATAATAACAAAAAAACCTCCCAACAACCAAAACAAACCAAAACACAACAATCAAAAAATATCCACCCTTTTCTTTTAAATGGGAGTTTAAGAAAGGGGTTTAATTTCTATATAGCAAACATCTGAACCTGGTATTTCTGAAGTCCTCTATCTTTCTAAGCCAAACAATTATTGTATGATGTTATATATTTTCCTCAGGAGTTTGTTGTATCATCTTGTGAAGTGCATAACAATTTCTTAATAGAATCTTGGTTCTGTTGCTACATCTCATGTCAAATCAGTTTCCTAATGTTCTTTAGAACTGTTCTGTGTTTTCTGCTAAGTGGTATAAACCTTTTAACATTTGACAAGATTATTACATGAAAGTGGAGCAGTAAGTTGGAAGATGATAGATTTATATGCGTTACATTGATTTGAAATAAATATAGGAAAGAATCAAAACATGTCTTCCTTTATGTGATAGTGCACAATCATGCTTGCATAGAGTGCTCTGAATGCAGGAGGTGAGTTGACTGGCAGTCAGGCATACTGTTGCCCTTCGTTTCCAACGTTTTCAGGCACAGTTGCTAAACCGATGAGTAGGGATGTTTTGATGTTCCTTGTTTTCATTCGGTAAGATGCAATACAGCAGGTATTTTTTTGCCCAGCAACAAAGTAATATTTTAAAGTGAAATGACAGGTCAGTAGACACTAAATCACTGATATATTTCAGTACTGTAGAATACACAAAGGCTGTGTCATGAGTCTACAAATACTTATTAGTGTGAACTAGGATATGGGACAGCACAACTATTCCAACTGCTGCACCCAACTAACATGTTATCTGGGGAGAGAATTCATTCTTGATGAAAAAGACCCAGTAATCTGTTGAGATTGTAAATTTTGTTTTAAATTACTCCTCCTAAGAAAATGAAATTTCAATTCCAGATCCCATAATAAGAACTGAACTGGCAAAACAAAACATCATATTAGAGGGATTCATATTCATAGGCTTCGATGCCAGTAGTTCAGAGTAAGGAAGAGTTTTTCTGACTTTATGTGGCTTTAGAGGTTTAGTGTGGTGAGATGAAGAGGGAAAGTGAGCAAAGAATAGAGTTTGGCAACAGTTTAATGCTATCATTTTGGAATAAGTAAAATATTCCATATTTCTGTAGTTAATAGAGTTTAATTACTAGCAAGGTTTGTTTATATCGGATAGAATCGTAGGTTGCCATAGATGCTTATGTAAAGTAAAATTATAAAATATAGACAATCTACAGCAGGTTTCTTAGGATGCTAGTCTCTCCTCTTTGATGCTATTTTCTCTTAATAGTTCTTCCATGATTTATGAAGCTGACAAAAAATGGGACTGTAATCTACTAGTGCAAAGTATTTACTCTCTGGAACAAGGAAGAAACTTTGTACTAGTTGGATTTAAAATTACCATGTCTATGGTTTGGTGTTGGGGTAGAATGGCGCACATTACCTCTTACACAATCAACTTCATGAAAATTGCTTGAAAATTTCAGTATACAGGTGAATTTCAGGAAGTAAGTAAAGAAAAAAGTGAGACTAAGGAGAACAAATGTAAAATGAGATTTTCTGTTAGCTGTAAAGAGCAGAGTGTAATACTCAGAAGAGCAATTGATGTCTGAGTCTGAATCAGCCTCCTGAAGGGATTTAACCCCTGATGTAGAAGCATCAATCATGTCTAATAGTGTAAATAGAAATTATTCTTAAAAATATGTCTGATGCCTTTGAAAATGAATCTTTTTAGAGTGTCTTTATGTATATTCTTTCTGTTTTCTTTTCCTTTCCTAAGAAAGCTAAATAGCATAGACCTGGACAGGATCAGTAAACAGTCAGTTACTGCGGTCCCAGGAGATTACATTACTTAAATGATCTCACTGGTCAGGATTTGTTTCCAGTAGTCAGGATGAATTAGCATTCCAGAACAATTTATTTTTAGTGGTTATACCTTTTCGTCTAGGTCTCCACCTTTGCTGTTGATTGCCAGTTATATGCATTTATCCTCATCTCTTAGGCTTAAACCTTCTTCCAGAGCTTCAGTTTACTAAAGACTTTAGATTAGGTTAGTATGGAGAGTAGTGAAATTCCTTCATTTAGGAAGGCTAAACAAATCAAACATTTTCAGCCTTTTCTAGTTTATAAACCCAGTACCTAATGCATTCATTCTAGCTATTTAGTTTATAAGTGCATGAGACTGAATTTTGCATTTTTAACTTCAATTTAATTTTGTTATGTTCTGTTCATGTAGTTGACAAAGTCATAAAGATGTTTCTGTAAGACCTCCCAGTCATTTTGTGCTGAAAATAATGAAATAGTGTCAGCAACCTTCACTCATACACTGCATTTTACCTGATTCATTAAGGGAATACTTAAGATGCACCTCATTTAAAAAGCTCTTCTAGAAATCTTCCTTCAGACTCTAGCTAGCTTCTTCTGTCGTAATTCTTCTCCAGGCTCCTATCCTCATCTTAACTTCCTGTGCTTTACCAGCTAAGTCAAATCGGTCACATTTCTGGTTTTCATAAAAATTATTTAGCTGATTTAAAAGCTACTTAATTGCCATCCCAGCCTATGAAAATATTTTTTTTCCCTTTACCATGTCTTTAAATCTTCTTTGTTTCAATGTTTTCTAAGGTATTGTTTATTCCACAGTTTTATCCTAATACAGTAAATAAAATTTTAGCAAATTTCTTGGTATGTTGCAGTTATGGAGGTACATACAACTGAGTTACTGTTCACACGAGTAGCTTATAAGCATTTCTGTTTCATAATCCCTACTACGTCTGCTGAATTCAGAAAAAAAAAAAAAACACCAAACTTAAGCACTGTAGTTTATAATATCAAAAAGCTGAAAAGTTGTAGTTAGATTTAATATGCTTCATTTAGAAATTTATTTCAGGTTTTGTACAATTTCTAGAAAGAAAAGTATTTTGAAAGAATCAAATTCTGAAAAAAGCATGATGCAAACCATGGGAATATGTGTCAGGAAGATGAGCTGAAGTTCTGAGGCTAGTACCCACACTCACAGCTTTTCATTCATCACAGGTCACACAGCTCTTTCCAACCCTTATAAGGAATGATCTGACTGAAGCCTCAGTCTGCATGACGTTTGTTTTCTAGTTATCACATAGAGCACAACATGGAGTTACGACAAGCATATTACAGTTATAATGTGTCAATAAATTATGCTTGCTGAGATAAAATTGAGCATATGCATACCTAAAACAAAATGGCAAACTGAAATGAAAACAAAATGAATGCCAAAACAATGCCAGTGAGCAACTCTTCTGTATGTGAACCTGAGAAAGTTTTTTATGGAAATATTATTAAAAAAAGAAACAACAAACCAAACATCTGAAAATACTGACAAGCAAATCTCATTGTGTGAAGAATAGTTTAATGCTCTTGTCCTGAATCTTTTTTTTCAGACTTTAGAGATTATATTGTTGAATTCAAAAATATATGGGAGCAAACCACTCGAACTGGTACATTGAAAGTCATTAAATTGTAAGAGAATTCTTCTTTAATACTTAAATATTGCAAATAAATGGTTTGGTGAAACGGCAAGTGCACTCTCAGTGGAAGATAAACTCATGCTAATCCATTTAGTGTGTTTTGATATAGACAAAATTCCTATGTGACAATAAAAGCTGTAGGGCAAGCTGTACTTGCCATGTGCTGTGGTCAATTTCAGCCTGTGCTTTTAACTAATCCACCCATACTGCATCCAGTCTAACATTCGTAGTGTCTAAGCAGCTTATTTGCAATAAAATCTCTTCTATCATCCCAAGCCCCTAAACGATATAATGGAATTGCAGAATTTTGATGACCAGATACATTTACTTCATAGGTACAACTTAAAATTTATTTTAAAACCTGTAAGTTCTCAAAATTAAATGGTTTAAGATGAAAAGAAATATCCTGAAAGACAAACAAATTTTAAAAAGCCTTAATTGTACAGGAGGTGATATTTTCAATATATATCCTATGCATCTAGTAGATGAGTTTAAAAGCTCTAACATAGTAAACTTCCCATCCTTAATAAAGAGGAAGTATCTAAGTGCACTGTACAGCAACTTCAAGATTAGAACATACAAATTTTTTCTTCTTGTTGTTTCTTTAGGACTAATATGTTTTTATTAGGAAGTTTCTAAACATCTGGGATTTGCTTAAATTAGTGACCCTCAGACTTCAAGAAATGAAAATAGTTACAGTTTAATAACTCCAGGTAACGTGAAAGTGCTGGAGTTTAGGAACTGAGATCTAACTTCTGTAAAATCAGAAATTTCAATGACCCACTTTAAAGCAATTATGTTTCTAAAAGCATCGTATGAGCTATCCAATTTATTTATTAATGGAAAATAAGAACTTCACATAATTCTGAATTAAAACATAAAATATTGCTTGCTTTAATTTCCCACATACAATTTTGTATGCTGATGTATCTTAGAATACAAATATTGACATTGCAGTATAAAATGTGATCATTTTAAGAGGTGTTTCATTTTCTCCAGATTTCCTCCAGACTTTATTCTGTCTGCAGAGATATTTCAGAATTCAACATTTATATAGTGGTTCTATTTGCATGAACACGTAACACATCTGTCATTATGCAATAATAGCAACATGAAGTTCTTTCTGGGTATAAAGTGTTCATTTATCATAACTATCTCAGTTTCCTGTTCTTCAGCACTGAATTTGACAGATACACTCTGTGCTATCAGAGGCTTCCTAGGAACTGTATAGACGGGAAGCTGCCAGAGCAATTTGGTTCAAAGAACTTCTAAATTGACTGCAAAAATAGCAAAATATATCCAAGGAAAAAGATGCTGCAATCATTAACTTACTTTAAGAACAGCACTTATTATTAATACATTTTAAAGAGTATAAATATAAAAAGGTATTTGATGTATCTGTATATTCCTTCCCTATAACTTCCCATTTTGCTGTATTGTGAATGAGAGAAGAGCAGTGTAGAGACTCGGTGTGTGAAAATCTTTCACAATTGATTTTTACTATTTAAAGAACTTTTATATCAAAAGGATAGATTTCAGCTTCTGTAAGACACCTGCCTGAGCTAATTTGCCCTTGTACAGACAAATCCTTGAAAATTCTGCATATAAAATGGAGCAGGTCCATTCTCACCCCATTCTCAGTCTCTTCAGTACAGCACAGCTACTTCATGCTCTGTTTTTCTCCACCTTTTAAGGGTTTCTGCCCTACCAGGTTGCCAACATTTTAAATATAATGAATAATCCTACTATCAAACGTTAAGAGCTGACAATGATTCTTGATTAGCAAAGTAGATTTTCTTCCCTTCTTCCTGCCAAATGAAGCAGAAACTCAACTGTCAGGCAATTCTGCTTTTGTATCCAAAGAGCACCAGTCACACCGCTGAAGTGATACAGAGTGGTTTTTCTTGAACAGGGAGTTAGTTGTTGTCAAAACTCTGCAAGGGTCTGACAGCTGTTAGCTTTCAGAAAAACCACAGAATGAGACTTAATAATGTAGAGTACTTGGGTTTTAGAAAATATGCAGTAAATAAATTTAGGAATAAGAAGAAATTAGGAGCCACAGAACTCCTACCCTTGTGTTAGGGAAGGGAGATTCGCGAGAATAGCAACTCAAAGAAAGCAGCAAATACATCAAGATATTGTGGGAATGAGTCACTTTGACACAGGCTTATGTTCGTCTGCCAAGTGTTATCGATTCCTTTCTTTGTTTTTGTGCTGGAAAGGGCATCAGACTTTCTGCACTCTATAATATGCACCTGCTTATAGTGGCATGCTTGCTTAATGGACCCTACAAAAAAAAAATCATCAGAAAGATTTCACTCAAAATTTTACTTTTTTTTATTTTTATATAGAGATTGTATTGCCAGAAAACAAGGGGTTTTTCCTTTCCTACTCTTAACTTGTTTCTAAGACCTTGGCCCTAATTGCTAGATTAAATGCATGATAATGAAACCAGGATCTATTTTATTCATGTTATCTATTCCCTTATTGCCATCTGCTAATATCTCATTCAAAATACATGGTAAGTAAAATTTTCAAGTACTTCAGGTAATTTCTAATTTTGAATAGTTTTGAGGAGAGGGTCATATTGCCTACATTCATGAGGGACAGAAAGATCAACATGAAATACTGACTTCTTTTTTTTTAGGTATTTTGTAATTACTACTGCATTTGGAACACTAAAATCAGTAATAATGTGAGGGAATGAACCTGTTTATAAGGTTAAGTTTATATTTTTAATATTTTCAATTGAATCTATGTAGCCTGTAATTTGATAGCAAAATTCACTGATGAGTTCCTCCCTTCTGTCCTCCATGGTTCTGTTTTAGTCTCTGTTTTAAATCTAACTTATAAAGTTATGTTTTGGTGTAGTTACAGAATATATGATCTAATATTAGAGTGGAAAAGCCATCAATCTGTATTAATCTAAATAATCTAAATAATCTAAACGTGAGAATAATAAGTACACTAACTTTGTACGTCATATAGAAAATTGTGTTAGGAAATGGAAATGGGGTGATTTTGAAAAGAAAGACCAGCTGAAATACTCTGCCTTGCTCTTATACTTCCCATTGATCTCAGAATTTGCGTTTACATTCACTTACTTGCTCTTTTGCCATCTTTTGAAATAGCAGTACCTCATAGTAAATTATCAAGACAACATCTGTCCACAGTTTTGTCCACAGAACATTGAACTACTGAATCAAAACTGTATCTTGGAAAGTTTTACTGTAGGTATCCTAATTTTCTACCCAAGTTAGATATTAGGTTGATGGCATATGAGGGGTATGTGTTTATAAGTAGCAAGTGGCTTTTAAAAGAATAAATTACTTGCATTAAACTCTTATGTGACAGTGGTATAAAAAGATATTTTTTCTTCTCCATTAAAAAGGGTGTCTGATATCCTCAAGTTACATAAGAATGTATACTATGACTATATAACATCACTGTCATAATATCATTATATAAGTGGAAACAAACTTTGGAGAATTTTGTTATCACAGCTATTAAAATAATTCTGGCTTAGAAGGGAGAGGGGAATTTATATGAATTTATTCTATTGTAAATGTGTTCCCCAAAGTTATAAAAAGTACTTCAGCTGCTGCTGCTTAGGCAAAAGAAATCAATAAAGGAAGTCAGACATAACAGATGAGAATTTCAGGCCCAGTGACAGTAGACAGAGACCTGGGTGCCTTATGTCCACACACCTTTCAGTTGAATGATATGTGTACTGCAGTGGAATAAACTGAAGACACTCTGGCAGCCAAGTAGACTTTGATCACTTTTGTTCATAGATGTGACTCATGTTTCAGTGGCCACTTTTTTCTAAGCTGCTGATCTTCCCTAAACTTTACAGTGAGTGCCCAGTGAACTTAAAGAAACCTTTACTCATTCTGCAGCCAGACATTAAATACTCAAGCTGGGCCTCACTTTTTTTTTTTTTTTCTTAAAACGTCAGATTTATTTTTTTTTTTGTCCAGTGTCCTTCACATTCTGCAGAGCAATTTTGGCATGAGTGTCTTCTTATGATCACATTGCTCTCATTAATTCAGTTTTATAGCAGAGATGAAGTTTGAAAATACTAATTTGCCTACATTTGTTTTGGTTTATAGGTTTTGTTCATGCATGGATTTTGTTGATTTCATGGCACATCAAGTTACTGTATAAAATTAAAAATAAAGACAATGAATACATTTTCAAAAATCACCCTAATATGTCTGAAGAGAAGGCTAAGAAGAGTTTTTTAGAGATACTGAAGGCATAGTAGGGACTGCCTTGTTCTTTCGGCTGTTTATAGTAGTGGACTGCACTCTGGGAAACAACACAGCACTGGAAAACTGTGATTTAGCCTTTGGTGCTACTGCTCCTGTGCCAATGTAGTGTCTTGCTGGATCTAAGATATGATCATTATTTGTTATTAATGTTGTCCAGATTAGAGCATGATGGGGTGGGCTCAGTGCAGTCTATGAAAGTTTCCTGTGGACAATAGAAAAGTGAAGCTGTATATTGTGTGCTTTGGGTGTGAGATGAAGGCATGTGGGAATCTGAGTATTTAAAACCTGCTGAGGTAATGCAAGAAAACTGCAGAAAATGGAGGGGGCCAAACTTGCTTGCACTGTTCTCTATATTGCCTGTTCAACATGACCTCTGCGATGAGCTGTGCCCTGTGCTGCACAAGATTTTACTTTAAAATGTAAAACATAACCAAAAACGCACTAGGAAAGAAACAACTCCTGGCTAGCAGAGCTATAACTTGATAGCGTAGTCAAAGCCTCAGTTTACTCCTGCTAGATCTACTTTAGCAGGTTTTTTCCAGTGGGGCTAACTGGATCCTCTTTTCACCTCTCTACCAGTCAGAATAATTGTTGACCCAGTCAGAATGCATACTGTGCTTTCCCCTCACCAAGGATGAAAAGCAGCTGTTAGATATGTTGGTTTAGGTCTCCCATAGGCATCATAACTATCAGAAGCAGAGTGCTGCCTAGGAGTTGTGGGAGTAGTTGCTGCCTTGCTACACCTTTCTCTTTTTAATGCTACAAGAATCATAAAAAACTTCCCTTAAAACATCTCAATCTCCAATCTCTCTAGGGAGTAACTCAAAAAAAAAGAAACCAAACAAAACATTTTGTGTGGTCATTTATAGCCAGAAGTACAGTTTAAAAACACAACATGGAAAGAAACAGGTGAAAACTGAAGATTTTTGCTTTCAATACAGAGGGATACTGAAAGTCCCCCTAAAAGAAATACTCGGAAACATTAGGCTTAGATTTTGAGCTCTCTAGGAAGTCACCTTAGAGGTGACTTTCTGAAACACTGTCTTGTCTTCTGCCTTTTAGTTAATGTTGTGTGATAATCCCTGGTATTCAAATCTAAAGAGATAGTTTTTCATTCCCGTTATATTAATCTGAAATTTTTCATTATAGCAGCACTTGCTCTTTTCTTGGCAACATCAAAAATGCCTATTAGAAGTAATCATTACAATTTTTTTACAGCAATAGTGATCTCAGAAAAGTAGCATTCTAACATTACCAGGTTAAAAAAATTTGCAAGCCTGGGAATATTTACAGTGGTTTGGATGGATGAAAGAGGCATGGGGAAAATACAAATTCTTCAATAAATATATTCTTTAATTTTTTAGGGGATATATAAATAATGATTTTGGAGGAAGCAGGAATACTTTCTGCTTTGTTCCTATTTTAATAGTATACTCTTCTTTGCTGTTTCAGTAATTAAGTATTGTGACATTCCAGAAAGCATAAATCCTACTGAGATGTTTGGAGCCACCTCTCAATGTACAAACAAAATAAATTAAAAAAAAGAAAAAAGCACAAAAAGCACCCACCATCTTAACAGGCTGTTTTGCTTTTACCTTTGAAATAAAATTGAACAGTAAAGCAATATGGCCTACTGAAGCTGTTCTAGCCTCATTGTTAACTAGAACCTCCTTTTGAAATTCATTGCCTTCAATTACATTTTTTAAAGAATTTTAATTATGTGCCTGAAAAGAATAAAGATGCTTCAGGCTCCATTTGTTTATCGTGGAAGGCCTAAAAAAATGAGGACAGAGCTTCCCAGCTCATGCAGGGGTTGCAGAGAGAGAGAGATGACTTTTAATTCGACAAGTTCAGAGAGATTTCTTAGTTTGACGCACACAGCAGGGGGTCTTTGAGTGCCTGGCAATACTTCTGCATTCTGAGCTTTGAAAGTCTTTCCCTGCAGCAGAAATTGTATCAAAAGCCAATGATAATATTCCCTGCAAGGTAAAGGACCCTATTGAAGATTTCTAGAGCTGTTTATTTATTCATCACAGTTTTTTCTTTTAGGATGTATCAGGCGTATAGGTAATAATTCACAAAGATGCTAGGAAAATGAAATAAATAAATACATGCATAAATAGTAATCCCTCATTATTTGTTCACCCTTCCCTTAAGTTTTCCATAGGCCACATTCACCTATAGCCATGTTCGCCTATAAAATTTCCTGTCAATCATTGCCATGTATTCTGCATAAAATCTTCACTTCAAATCTCAGCTTTTCCTTATTTTTACAAAATTGTAATTTCTGTCTGCCTCCTACCACCAGCTGAGTACATAAGATGTTTACGGCCATTTATTTCCAGTAAACCCTCGAAGTAAATTAATTTTACAGAGAGATATTCAATTTCTTAGGGGTCTTTTTAAATCTTATTTTTAAAGTAGATTTGAGATAACTGTTTCAAAGCCAAGATTAAAGTGTTATTTATATTCCAGAGATCAGAGTTTTAATGTTTTGGCATTACTTTTATTTGAAAAGTATACATATATGTTTTTCTTTCTGTTTTGGTTTTGTTTTGTTTCTGCAGCAGATCTGGGACTGTGAGACTACAACAGCCTTTCTCTTGTGTAATGTCAATGTCGGCTATCACTTTGGCAGAATCAGCCAGCTCAGTAAAGACAGAAAAACCCTCCTTCCTCCTGTTTTTTCATCTGCTGGTGGCATTCAAAGTGGCCTTCCCTTATAAATATTGGTGAGTGACCACATGGGGACAGCAGTTCCTTGGTGCAAAGAAACTTCATTCAAAAGCTGTCTTGACCGGAGAAGTTTCCAGTTTTTTCAAAATATGAAAAACCCTCGCATATGCAGGTGTTTGGGTTGTTGGGTTTTGGTTTGTTTGTTGTGGTTTGTGGTGTTTTTTTTTTTTGTTTTTGTTGGTTTTTTTTTTAATAAGTGGTAACTTGAGATATTTAACAACACTTGAGTTCTTTAGACTTTTTAGCATTTAGATAATACTAGCATGTGCGCCTATTCAAACTATATGGAACAATCTTTCAAAAGACTATTTAGAGAAAGAAATACTTCCTGACAGCAAACAAGAATCTCTTCTCTCTTCCTGTTACTTTCTGTTGGCTAAATGGTCTGGAATGGTATAAATTTATCATAACTACCCAAATATGGCAAGGGGAAACTTTCACAAGTGTAGGAATTAAGGAAGATAGCTAGAGGCTGCGTTCTGGGACCCTTCTGGTTTGGGAAGCATGCCTATGGTGGAATCACAGCACTGCAGAAATTCTGATACCCTGGGCAGTCCAGGGATGATGTAGTAACCGTAGTAGTTCCATAAGGCTATCTAAATTGCATAGTTCAGTACTGAAAAAGTTTTCAGGTCATTTGAGGCTATCTCAGCTGATTTATTCTGCTTGAGACATCCAGTATGCCTAAAGAGATTTTTAGTGTTGAAAACAGATGTGGATATAGTGAAACAGCCATCCATGGCTCAGGAATATTTACAGTCCCATAACACGGAAAATTACAAAGCATATAGATACAAAAAAAACTTTAACCTGGCTTGGAACAGTGGAAGCTGTAAATATGTGCAGGATCTAAGACTGGAAATTATTTAGGGATTACACATTTAATCTAAAGACAGTGCTGTGAAGAGTCATCTAACTGGCTGCCATTCCATATTAACTACATTGTTGCAATTATCACCTATTCAGACTGCAGCCAGACAACTGTGATGTATCATTTATGACTGTATAATCAGTAATGTCTGATTTTTATTTTTATTAATTATTTTTCTTAACCATATGTGTACTTGCAGTATGTTAGTTTAAAGGACCAGAGAAGCTTCAAAAGAAATATTAATAGGTGCGTTATCATGGCACCAGCCCAATAAAATAATCCTTTTCCATCAAAGGAACGCTTCCAGTAAAAGGAAAGGCTGGTATATGTAGTGTATGTATCTCTTGGTTAAAGAATGAGCGCTGTGGCCATTTAGAAATTCTTCAGCTATGGGTTAGGAAATTCTTCAGCTATGGATTAGGATTGCCACTGATTTCCTTGGCTTCTACTAATCAGGAAACAGAGCAGAGAAGAGAAAGAAGAGGGCAGAAAATTGGCAGAATTGCATGAATGGCTGTGTTCTATCAGTGTTCTTTCTTTCTGCTTCAACTTTGTGGTGGAGTTTTACTAATTTTGTGGTTAGCATTTGGGTGTATAGGTAAATCAGTATCAGGCTTGATTTTGAGGATTTTTGAGAATCCCTTAGAACTGAAATAAGCCTTCATCCTGGTCTGGGATCATTATACTAACAATTTTTAAAAAATGAAGGAATGAATAAATGTATCGGATGAATACATTTTATACAGCTTTCTGTCTAGGAACATAGTCATAACCACATACTGCAACATGTAGTGATGTAGGTTGCACACCATTTAAAACATGAGGGGAGGGTAGGTTTTCAAAGCGTTCATCTTTGAAGAAAGCCCTTCTTTAACTGTGTTTCCATTCTAAAGTTTTCTGTCAACTCATTTTTATATTTTCAGAGGATATTGCAGAGCACTACAGTAGCTTTTAAGAATAACTTGCTGTTTGATCCTATGATGATATTTTGCACATACATCTGCTTTCCTTTAAAATGGATGGGACAGAACTATAAACTGTCCAACATCTGAAGACTCAGATTTTCTTATTTTCCATGCAAGATTCCATGGATAAACATACGCATCACAACTTATTAAGTTATAATTGCATTTTTTTCAAATCTTTCAAGAGGACCGGTATATTAATAGCAGGTAATTGGACCACAGCAACTGCTCTGTTCTTACTAAGAAAGTAAGAAAGTAGCACTTTGTAGAAGTTAGGAGGTGACCCAAGGGGATCAGATGTAATTGTTTCCATTTCTCAGTGCATTTCTGATAGCTCAAAAGATGGTGGCTTTTTTACTTTTGGCTACATCCAGGGTTAGAAAGAAGTGACAAAGCATGTCAGTAATTTGTGAGACTATGTTTTCCTGTGTTAATTTCTCTTTGATTCAACTAAGTACTTCTGTGTGATCTGCCAGATGGTTATAGGTTCAGTAATATGCTGCTTTCATTCCATTTAGCACATATTTGATATTTTGTTCAATTTTGACATTTTACAAAGAGTAAGGGGTCTTAATTCCAGAAAAATGAGAGGAGTAAATTGATAACTAAATCCATTAAATATTGGATTTATATACCTATAAATCTTCCCCCTGTATGAAGAAGATGGGATTGAACACATTCTTGGGTTTAATCCACCTCTGATTATTTTATTGGGTTTTTTTAAAGCTTCAACTATTTTTCAGGAGTTTGATGAAAAATCCTGTGTAAGCTCTAACACAGAAAGCTTTAAAGGCAGGTTTATCCCTTTGAAGCCTGTAGCTCTGAACTACATACAAAGGCTTTATGAGGACACTTCCTTGCAACTTGGTTCAAATATGGATTGATTGTGTACACTGCATTAACTTCCAAAGTATAAACGATCATTAATCTTAAACAGTGTTGCTCTCCTCTAAGTAAAGGACTTGGCTGTAAAAGTATATACATTTTTCTTTGTGTCTGCAAGTTTTTTCTTCACTTTTATTTTTTTTTCTTGTGCCTAAACTCTTAAGAATCTGATGAAACTGGAACCATAGCACTCTTGTTTTTAAATAGAAAAGTCGCACAACCGCAAACTAGCAGAAACATGATGCTTCAGGACTGACCTAGAACTAATAAAGCCAGCTTTTGTTTGGAAATCTTGTTTTATTTGTACTGTAAGTTTACCAATTTCAACTGCAACTCCAATTTGCCTATTCTTCTTGTCTCCTGTTACCTTCTTTGGCTGAACCCAGCCAGCTCCTTTCAGAATGCCTGAATTCTAGCCACATTCCTCTCCCTGGGGATATTAATTTGGCTCTCCATCCCTGAAACTTGTGGGGTTTTAGTTATCTTTAAAATTTGGGTTTGGTTGTTTGGTTTGGTTTTATTTCTTATTTCACTAACACTTTACAATCATCCTGAAAAATTACTAAGTAGAGAAAGGACACATACAGACTAGGATTTTAGCCTTAGGTAAGGCCAAAATGCACATGCATTAAAAAAGATCCAAGATGTAACTGGGATCCCCATGCTGCTGATAAAAACTCCCCATGTAACACTATCAAAAGAATTTCCACAAATGTTTTTCTTTATTAAAAAGCAAATTTTTGTAAACTGTACTTATGATTCTTAATTCTTTATTTGAACATTGTTTGTTCAATAGCAGATAAAGCAATTCCCCTCCAAAAAGGTTTTAACTTAGAAAATATATAAAAGTGAATTATGGGTGTTAACTTGAAATTGTGCAGTATTTATCTGAATCATCCTAGCTACTCATGCATAAGTCTAATTTATCAGTAAGAATAGGAAATACTAGTCAATGATTGCTTATATAAAATGTTCAGAGCTCACAGAAATTCAGATAATTCTAAGTAATAAAAACGTTCATGTAAAAATCAAAAAAATGCCAGTAAACACTTGAGTAACGCACCTGTAATTCATCAAATGTATGATTAAAATTAATTTTAGCACATTGCAAACAAAAATGAAAAAAGAATTGCATACACACATGGAATACATGAAAGTAAATTACTTCTTCTCAAATACAATTTTGATAATATGATTTCTTTGAGTACAAGAAAAAAAATATGAACTGTGAATGGTGGTACTACTTCCTCTGTTAAACTATGGGGCAATTTAAGCTTAAGTGTAGAAAGCTGCCGTGAAAGGAAGTAAATGAGAGGGCTCTGAAGAGGTGCCCAGAGCATTTTGAGTGCCAGCCTTTACAAAGCATTAGCCATTCGTATGACGTTTTATCAAAGTGCACTGGCGGTAGTCACAATTGAGTTATATTTTTCAGTTCCAGCTCAGGAATTGATTGAAGGATGTGTTAAGACAACATTAGCACTTGCAGATATAATGGTCTAAATCATAAAGGTCTTCTTCCCTTGTGTGTCTGTATCAATATATGCCAGCAAATTTCTTCTCCACTAATTTAAATAATGAATTTAAACATGCCTGCAAATCTGAGTAGCCTTCAAAGTCAAATTCTCCATTCCACTGCTGTTAGTTTTATCTCCACTACAGTCCAGTTTGTGTATATGTATGTACATGTGTATGTATGGGCCTGTATAAAAGGCAAATTCAGGCAGACAAAACAGGAGCCAGATTCTGTCTTCAGGGCAAAGTGCATGACCTTGTAGGTGCTGCCCTGGCAGTGTGGTGGTCTTTCTGGCACAAAGGTTCCTCAAGTCAATTATGCTAAATAAGGGAATATACTACTGTACTGGAGGATAATCCATTTCTACACCTTAGATAAAAGATAAATAATGGACATTTCCTTTTCAGTCATTTTTGAGTATACTCACATGCCAGATACAGAAAAATGCAAAATGCTTTCACAATAAAGGTATTTATTGTATTAGCAAAGGATTTTCATGCTTCTGCTTGTCAGGTCTGATCTACTAACCAGAACCATGTATGATAATATATATTCTTTATGTCTTATTATTTCATGGTGTCAATAGGGATTTTTAACACGATTGATTTCTATGCCAGCATGAAATTCTGAAACTAAATGTACTTAGCTTTCAATTGGCAAAGAGAACAGTAGAAAAATAAAAGAGTGAAAATTAGGTCTTTAAGGTGAAATGAGCCCTAATCAGTCTGGTTTAAAATTTTCAAAACTGTACGCAAATTGAACATGATTTTAGACACTGAGGAGCTGATGGGTTCATATTTGAACCTTACTTCTTCAGAAGTTTAAAAACTATTATCTTTTTTCTTTAATTCATGCAATACATTAGCGAATGTTACATTCATAGCAAACTAAGGCCCAAGTCCTGAAGTTATCCTAATTCCTGAAAGACTTTCAGGCAGCTAAAGTAATTTTCAAGATGTGGATGGTCTTAAAGGAAAGGCCTTTGCTGTACTGTGAAATGCCCTTACTGTGTTAGGGTAGAAATGTACCAGGAGAATACTGAGGTCAGACTAGCTTCAGGCATTGAGAAATGCTAAGTTACCAGGAGCTGAATGCTGGAAGGACATATTTTCTCATCCAAGTGGTTCTTTACTCTTTAACAAGAGAGAAGCTGGATTCAAATGAATTCACATCTTTTTTTCTAAAAAATAAAAAATCCACAAACCCCCTCAAAAAACCCAAACCACAAAAAAACTCATCTGCCTCTGAAAAACTCCTTGTTTTATTTAACTGACTGATTCTTAGGATCTCCTTTAAAAAAGAAATTAGCTGCTAATATCCTGGGAAATACTTGTGTTAAAGGTCATATTAAACAAAAGTCAAATCTAGACTATCTGAGGAGTCTGGAGAAGATGTTCAATGCAAATTTTTGTGGAAAATAAAAAGATGTGTGTCACTGCGGGTCATCTCTGAATATTCTTGTTGGGTTTCTCTGTTGGATATGCAATCTCAGCTAAATGTTTTGAAGAGGAGGAATCAAATAAATTGCCCTATTTTGGGTCTTTCTCATCTGTATACAGTTGTGCAGCTCTAGTAGACCTGAAAATTGCCCAGAGACAAACTTTTAAAAAATAGAGTGCTTTTGAGGCAGAAAATTGCTTTTCTGCAGCATGGTCTAAGGGACAGGATGTGACAGGAGGACAAGGAGTTGTCACTATGTAACGATATTGTAAAGCATATCTTACATGACAAAAAGGATCATTTGCCTTTTTCCTTTCATTTTGAACTACAAGAGATTTAATTGAAACAGCTGAAGGTATGCCCTAAACCAAGAAAAAGCCATTATAATTTATAATTAAAATGGAAAGTTCTTCCCTTAGCCCACCTAGCTATTCATTGCAGCTTGCATGTGGTACCGATGTCTGTCCAGCACCTCAGAAGCCTTATTCTCAAAAGAGAGAGTAAAAAAAAGCTCATTGTACATGCATGTCAAATATTAGCATGATTCTTGTAGCATAATAAGAAAAGAAAGTGGTTTGTGCTTTTGATTAGCCTCTTGATGTTTCAGAGTGGTTTTGTATGGCTTAATTTTCCTTTTTATGGCAGTTTGTACATATAAAACAAAATGAGGGAGGGAGTGGAGGGGAAAAGAAATGTGCCATTTATATACTAAGGATATGAGGCCTCCTTTGGGCCCATTATACATTAATGGGTCAGCTGAGATTTATTAGGATATGTATATTAATCTTTATGCACATTCACATACTGTAATTGTTCCTTTGGTACTATAATGTGATTAGCTGTGAATTTGTGCAATATTAACAATAATATGGATTTCCATATTACAGAACAGTAATAACAAATGGTTATTAAAAATGCATGTAAAGTATGGGGTGTGAAAGCACTTCCAAACTGTCAGTAATCTGATTATGTTCTGTTGTTTTTAAATACCAAAACAGTTAAGTCTTTCCTGTAAAGTAAAATCTTGCATGAGAAAAGCAAAAACTTTATGTTCCACGGAATTGAATGAGTCAAAAATTGTCTGAAAGGAATATTAGTTTCTGTTTCTCACAGCTGAAATGTGGATTTTTGCATTACTATTATTTAAGAATATAGCAAAAAAAAGAACATAGAAGGTAACATTAACATTCAGTAGCAAAGTTTTCGTAGTAAGATGCTCTTGTGTATAGAAGCGAGGTACAGTGTGCAAGGAACTGTTTGGAATCCCTGCTACTTCCTAGACAGCAAATATAACATTTGTACTTTTCTGCTTCTGTACTTCAGAACTGAGAGGAGCCTCCCTCCTCTGTCTGGAATGGTATGAAAATATTTCCACCCATAGGGCAATCATTGTGGGCTATACAGATGTAGTACAATAGGAATATAGAAAAGGAGAACTATTGATTTTGTGAAGCTAATTATTCTTCTGTTTCTCAAGTGGTGTAAACTAGAGCGGCCACTTTGATTTCAGATAGTTTACAGCAGCAGTAGCTCTGTATGGCACAGGGTTGAACGCTTTCCTCTGTTATTCTGCTTCTGCTTTGTGATCACAAATAACAGAAGTTCCTGAACTTGGCTTAGAGAGAGGCAACCAACACTGAGACCTATTTATCTATTTATATTCTTCTTAGAGGACACATAACCCCTCCACAAAAAAACTTTTCTCTTAAATGATTTTCATAAGGTAGAGATGTTTGTTTAGTGAAAGTTGGTTTACCCTCCCTTCGTGACCCCGTAGTGGGAGGGTTTCTTCTTTGACCTCTCTTGCTTGTATCTTTTATGTTCTTCTATGTTCACAAGTATGCAAACTTGTGCATATTTGTAGAACAGAAGGAATTTCTTTATTATACCTTCTACCATTTGCCACATAGACCTAAGATTCAGTCTTCGGTGATTTCCAAAGCTTTTACTAGCATCGCAGTTCCCACTTCTCATCTGATCTGAGAATGTTTTAAGATTTATGAATAGATTACATACTGTAAAATCTGACCATAATGGAGGAAGGCAATCACTCATTTTTGGCTCCATCTTCTAGAAATTATCCTTTTGCAACTTCAACAATTTTTGGTTCTGCAGGTCCCTGATCCCCTGATGGGATGTGCCCTTCATATGCACAGTGTAAAACAGGGATTATTTTTTGTTACACATTTAAAAGGTGCTCTTTATAATTTCTCAGAGCTGTTTTATTGTGTCATTATATTTAAATCCCATATACTGATAATCTCCAACCTGAGCAAGTTTTCATGGGCTGAAAAAGCCTGCTCACAGACTTTAGGAATACCGTTTTTCCATATTTCCATTTTCTGCCCCAATATTCTGAAATCTTACAAAATAAATAGTGCTAAGTAACTGAAGTGTAGGTTTTCTAGCTGGTTTAGTTTTTATACAAACTGTGGAGAAAAGACACCACCTTATTCCTGCTCATGGTGATATGCAATTTAAGTAGAGGCACTTTTGTCATGCATTTTGCATGAAGATGATGAAAATTCCATTGTATTCAAATGCTTGTGGAATTGCTGTAAAATGACATACAGCATGTGGGCCAGTGTCATTTGTAGAAAGTCTCTCTGAGCTGCAACCTGAGCTGCTGACGTCTCTCATTGGCATACCATACTGCTGCAAGGCAACAACTCTGCTTGCTTATCTATTGCATGTTACTTTGCTGCAAATTGATCCCTTATTGTCAATTCATATGTGGTTCATCATTTGCTTTTGCTTATTAATTTATGGCTGCAAAAGGGAACAAGTAAAAGGCAACCATTAAAAGCACAGTTCTGTGCAGTGTAGTTTTAAGAAGAAGGTGGAATAGTCCAATGGCTTTGTTAAAAGTGCCTTCTCATGTGCCGGCTGTTAAAAGTGCCTTCTCTCATGGCTGACTGGACTTGAAGGATTTTTCTTGTAACTTCAGTAACCTAAATAAATGTCTTCACATTTTAGCTATGTCAGACTATTCTAATAGCTGTTGTGAAGTCTTCTTCAGTATTTCACAGTGTTTCCGCACAATTTTAATTGCATCTTTAGGAGTGTGTATCACCAGGCAATGTATCAATATGGATGTGCACATACTATTATGGATTAAACATCATCAATGTACATTAATCTCAGCTTTACAAATAAGTGTGCGTATGCATTGGCAAATATACTGGAGAAGTAGATTTAAGTGCATTTTGAGCAGTTTACATAACTGACATAATTAGTGTTGTAAAAAAACCAGCCATTTTGTGTAATGAAATTACAGAAAATCTGCTTATTTGATTTTGAACAAATTTTCATTATGTTTAATTTAGATTTTAAGTTATCTAATCTAGAGAAGACCATTTTATAATTGTGAACATATTGTTTTAAATAAAATAAAGTAGAAGGTTGAAACTCTTCATGTTGGAACATTGATTACCCAATCACATTCCTGTCATGCTCTCCTCTTCAACTGTGGAATCTTAAACTAAGGTATTCTTTCAGAAACTTTATGACACTTATATTTCCAGAAGCTGTAAAGGGATATTTTCAACTGTCTATGACTCTTTTGCTGTTTCAACCTCATAGAATCATAGAATCGCAGAACGATTGGGTTGGAAAGGACGTTAAGATCATTAAGTTCCAACCCCCCTGCCATAGACAAGGACACCTCACACTAAACAGTGTCACCCAAGGCTCTTTCCAGTCCGGCCTTCAGCGCTGCCAGCAATGGAGCATTCACAACTTCCCTGGGCAGCCTTCTCTTCTCCAGGCTGAGGAGCCCCAGCTTTGTCAGCCTGTCTTCATACGGGGAGTGCTCCAGTCCCCTTATCAAACTCGTGGCCCTCCTCTGGACTTGTTCCAACAGTTCCATGTCCTTTTTATGTTGAGGACACGAGAACTGCACACAATACTCCAAGTGAGCTCTCACGAGAGCCGAGTAGAGGAGCAGGATCACCTCCTTTGACCTGCTGGTCACACTCCTTTTGATGCAGCTGAGGATATGGTTGGCTTTCTGGGCTATGAGCTCACACTGCTGGCTCATGTTCATTTTCTCATCGACCAATACCCCCAAGTCCTTCTCTTCAGGGCTGCTCTGAATCACTTCGCTGTCTAACCTGTAGCTGTGTATCATTTCTTTTCCCTGGAAAGGAAAACAGCAAATGCTTTGCAAATTGTGCAGGATGTATTGAGTTTAGATCTCCAGTGGAACTCCACTGCTTCACAGTGGGGTTGCTCTTACGCAGCAATTTCAGTTTGCAAGCAAGATCAGGAATTGTTCCTCTTGATTGATCTTTGACTTTGAAAAGTTTATTAATCCTGGCTTCTATTATATTAAATATTATGGATAATAATAATAATAGCACTGTCATATATTGAAAGTACCTTCTTGTCCGCTAGCATATTTATTTCCCAGTGTTCCAGTAGGCTTTTGTCTTGTTGAATTGCTACTTCTTAGGGAATTTCTCAGTTATTCAGAGACATGGTTTTTGGAAATATTCATTAAATGTTAGAGATCATATTTTCAACCAGTTCTACTTAGAATGTGGTTCAGTCTTACAGCATGATTGGTAAGGCATAACTTTATTTTACAGGAGTAACTTTCGAGGCAGCGGGTTGCACATTGGGGTACAGCCTTCTTCAACATGTCCTACAGACATCTACTGGTTATCTAACAAAGGCTCAAGTAATCCTTAGGGTTTTCCGAGCTGTCCCTCATGCTGCTGCAGCCCCTCAGGAAATGTCAGCCCAGAATAGCAGTGCTTAATGTATCCTTAGCTGTTGTCGGCCAGAAGGAAGCTTCAGTTGCTGTTAGCTGGGGTTAGAGATACTCTAATTTCCTCTGATTTCAGAACACTCTGGCACATCACTTAACACCTGGCAAACAGACCTCATGGTCTAATGATATTCAGTGAGTGTGAGGACTTATACATCATATTTATACCTTTGGGACAGCACAGCCTTGTTCAATTACTACTGAAATTCACAGCACTTACTGATGCTTGTGACGCATAATTTATACAATGATCACCTTTTAAAATGTGTGAACTTTTGCTGATGACAAAATTACAGTTCCTCAGTATTCTTAACAACACTGTGAATAGGCAGATAATATCTAAAGCACAGCTGGAAGATTCTCATACATTATTTGTATAGTCATGTAATTTGAAAATGTGATTTCTCTGTTTCATGAAATAGTGATAGTTTAAATTTTTTTCAGAATTTACTGCAGATGTTGAAGTACCTCATAAAGTTTAAAACAGGTTAAAATTATGGCAAACACTGAAACCTAATAGTGTTCATTTCTGACATTTGGATCTGCAGGTGTGACTGTATTCAGTACATGAATCAAAATGCAGCAGCTTTGCTGCAGAACTTAGGTCTGGCACTTGTACAGCTTAGGTAGAGAGGAGAAAAAAGGATAAAATTTTGGAGTATATAACTGCATAGACATTTGCATTGGGCAAATTGCCTGTTTTGATTTTCCAACTCAGGAGTTACCTTGCCATGCTGTTTAGGAAAATATTTTTTGTTTTCCCACAAGAGGTGGAACTGCGCTGCAAGAAGGTAGTGGGAAGTATGGCAGGAAGCCTTAACTGTAAAGAAAGAGTGTATATGAAGTTTTGAATCTGTTGATAGATGACTGTTGTGTCCACATACTAAACCTTGTATTATGATAGGCTATGTTAAGCACACAATGGTAAGGTCAGAAAGATAGCTGAAATAATGATCCACTTTGGAGGCAAGAGATGACTGTACACCATTCCAAGGAAACCAGTTGAATCATGACTGTGGTCATGGGGTGGATTGTGTGGCAGGTACACCTGCCCTGACAAAAGCCTGCAAAAGCTTCTGGCCACAGACTTGCACAGCAAAACTCCCCATGTGTGCAACTCTTGTCCCACCTGCATGGTGGCAGTCAGGAAGTGCAAGGAAGTTGGGTCCTGATCCCATAGCGGGCTACATGACCATTTTGGACCACATCTGACCACAGGTCAGATTCAAACAGGATATACAAGGAGCCCCTGCACGAAGCCATTTTGAGTTGGTCCTCCTTGGGCAGCCGTTTTGAGTCTGTCCTCAGTGATCAAATGGAGCAGCGGGCCTGCAGTCAGGGACTCTCCCATTCAGTCAGAACACTGCCCAAAGGAACTCCTCGAAGTTATGAGCCATCCCTTGTAAAATGAGTGATTGTGCATTTTGGATCTTTGACCATAACGTTTAAGAATCAGTAGTGAAGTGATGAATCCATGTGACATCTCTGGAGATATTCATAACCTATCTAGATATGTTCCTGTGTAACCTGCTCTAGGTGGCCCTGCCTTGGTGGGGGGATTGGACATTCTGTGATTCTTTATCTTCCCTGCTGCTTATTCTTCTTTCTTGATGCCTGTTTTTTCTTTTGGTTTTAATTACTTTGTTTTAAAAGCACTGACAGTTTCTGACCCCTGCAAAAATATGAAGAAGGCAATTCTGTGTTTCTGATGAACCAGATTTACCAAAGCAGTGATCTATCCCGGTACATAATAACAGATTTAGGAAATTACTTTTCAGGAGACGTATGCACTTTCTAAGTAACAGTAAAATAATTAGTGCATTTCATGTGGTAAAGTGCATCAATTTATTTTCAGCAGACATCATTTGAGGTCTGTATCAAGTCAGCTTTTTAATGATATTTTTCTGTACATGTTTGGTCATTTGTCTTGCTTTTACCTAGGTACGAGGTAATGTCTTCTACTTGCCATTAAAACAACAGCACTTCATGTTTGAAAACCAAATGATACTTCTTTTGATATTTAGATCTATAAATGACTTCTTTGGCAATAAGAGCATAAGCATATTTACCTTCATAAGTTATTTTCAAACTCTAACAAATACTGTAATTTTTTTTTTTCCAGCCTCTTGTGGTCTTCTAGCCTATTTTTTTTTTTTTTAAGCATTTATATTATTTATAACAAAGAACAGTCTGTAATGTATTTAGCAGGGAACTGTAGGCTCTCAGGGTGAACAAAAGGAAGATAAAATGTCTTTGGATTTTTCAGCTCTTTTCTGACAGAATAAAATCTGACTCAGTGTGGAGACAACCTACATGCATCCTTTCTCCACACGCCAAACAGCCCAATGGAGTTTTCTTTTGACTCAGCTGGATATTGCTGCTGCTTTCAGTTACAAAATGATCTTCTTTGATTTTGTGCTGTATTACTGGATAAAGAGCAGGGAGGGAGAGGTGAAGCATGCAGTAACTATATTGTTGTCACATTTATGGTTTGACCATAATCTTGTGGATACAATCACAGGTTTTGTTTATTATTAAGAAAAAAACCCACGAACAACCACCTTAAGTACATATAAGTTATATTAAGGGATACTCAAGAGTCTAGAGTATGAAATCTAAAGGGTCTGCTTCTAAAGTATGATTTCAAACAAATCAGTCTCAATTGACCATCAGAAAAAGAAGGATCAGTTGGGCTCTGCCCTTATGAATGAAGTAGATCAGGCTTTCTCAATGGGCGATTTCCTTTGTAAATGATACAATCTTTGCAAGACTTAGTTTACTTTATGCTACATGCCATTTATGTTCCTTGAGTGCTTTTAGGAGTACTGTGTTATAGCTGTAGTACCATTCAGTTTCAATAAAAATGTAATTTCATTTTATACCAGGTTTTATTGTTCTTGTTGTCTGGCCAACAGGAATGTTAAAAGAAAGGCTACTTGAGGCTTTTTAATGTTTGGCCATCAGAATATCCATGAACAAATACAGTGAAAATGAAATTTGCCCATTTTGCCTTTTGCTAAAGACAACAGAGAAAGTACAACCACCTAATTAGAAAGAAAAGGCTTAATATTTTAGTAGCGCCATCATGATGAATATTTCCGTTTTAAAGGAAATAGCAAACAAAAATCTACCGGAAGAGAAACTGACTATTGCAGGCATTGTCCACAGTTGCATTTTTTTTTTTTAATTACATCATTTTTTTCATTTACTTCATCCACTTGCAAAATGAACAGAAAAGGGAAATGTTTCTTTTTTCTGATCTCTGTGCAGAAGGACCACGCTTCATGTAATTTCAGCAGTTGTAGAGTGTGGAAAAGAAGCTCATTTTTTCACCTAAATGTTTCTATAATGTTATGGAGAGGAAATAATCCTTCCAGTATCAGTCTTTTGCTGAAAAAAAAAAGTGAGAGTTTTATTTTAAACTGTTTCTGGATTTCATACATTGTGTTTTACCAATGGACTGTAAGTCACAGTGTAGTCTGACTTTTCTTGGAAACCATGTAAGTGAAAACAACATTAACCATATTAAACTTGCATAAAGGGTTGTAATTTAATAAGCCATTAAGAATAGAAAAAAAATTGTTTCACAAGAGAAGCACTTCTCTGACTCTTCAACCTGATCATCTTGATGTACCCACAAAGAAAATTCACATCACAACAATTAGAGCTGTAATTCATTGCTTTATCAAAAACTAAAAATCATGGATGTGGATATCAAGGCCAGGTTGGACAAAGCCTTGGGTGACATGGTCTAGTATGAGACATCCCTGTCTATGGCAGTGGGGGTTGGAACTAGGTGATCTTAAGGTCCTTTCCAACCCTAACCACTCTATGATTCTATGATATCTGGTTAATCCTAAGGCACAATATATATTTCCCCTTACTTACAGACTTTCACAAGCAAAGCTATTTGTCTGTTATTGTCCTAGAGGAACTATATCTGTGCCTTGCCATTGTTTATTTCTGTCGTACCCATAACTATTCTCTCAGGTCTTCTAATTAGTTATGATATTTAAGTTGCACTCATCCAGTTAGGTTTCTTTTCTGTCTCAGGTCTAAAAAACGCTGTGTGCCCAAAAACCTGTAGTTAATTACTGGGCATTAAAATGGGCTGAACACTAAGCACTAAGATAAAAAATTGATTTTTTCATTACTGCAGTTCAGATAGCCAATATGAAATAGAACCTAAAATGTTTAATAGTGAAAAAAATGAGATCACCCTGCTAAAAACTTTGCATCTTTTAATAAAAATATCTGAACAGTTATTAACTCCAAATATAATAGGAGAATTACCTTCCGAAGATATTAACATTCACCAGAACAAAAATATTTGCTTTTCAGGCAGCTGCAGGCACAATTTTTATATCAAACATGGTTTTTTTCAGACATTCTATATCTTGTAGTAGCAGTTGTAATGTTTCTACATTTCTTTTTCTGATTTCCCCTAATACCTTACACATAACTCTTCCTTAATCAAATAGCTCTGAATTTCTACCTTTTTAATTACTTAAATCTTTTTAAACATGTGACTTTGATACAATTTCAAATAAAAGTAAGCTACCTCTTCTAATCCTTTATTATATGAATTCCTAATTTAGTGGTAATGAAGTTCTTTGACACTAAAACCAGGCTCTGCAGCGTTCAATATCATGTTGTTTACCACTATCCTTAGAAGTAATTCTGTTGCTTGTGACCTTGAGGAAGTCACTTAGCTTCACTGAGCTTTCCTTATGTATTAACGAGGATAGTTTGTATTAAAACAACCTACATTATTAATGAAAAACTGTAAGACAATATGTATTCCCGTTTCTTCCTAATATATGCATTGGTTGATATTCTGTGTTGTAATCAGTCCTTTCAGAACTCAACCTGAGGCAAGAGAAAGTATGTAATGAATTCCTTGTCACACCATTGTTATCAGTCTTGGGTTTTGTGTCAACTTCATCACGCTTTTCACAACTCCACTCATCAACTTGTGCTCCAAAATGCCAGATGCATATTTGTCGTGGTTTAAGCCTAGCTGCTAACTGAGAACCATGCAGCCACTCGCTCACTCCCCCCATTCTTCTTCCCCTGCTCCCAGAGAGATGGAAAGTTGAATAGAAAGAATGTAGCTCCCGCAGGCTAAGTTAAGAACAGTCCAATAACTAAGATATAACACAAAACCACTGCTGCTACCACCAATAATAATAATGGTATGGAAATAACAAGGCAAGAGAATACAATCGCTCACCACCCGCTGACCGATACCCATCTTGACCTGAGCAGTGATCTAGCCCTTCCAGGTAACTGCCCCCAGTTCATATACCGGGCATGATGTGCTGTGGTATGGAATACCTCCTTGGCTAGTTTGGGTCAGGTGTCCTCTTCTCTGCTTCCTCCCGGCTTCCTCTCCTCCCTGGCAGAGCATGAGACTCAGAAAGTCCTTGGTCAGACTAAACATTACTGAGCAGCGACTGAAAACATCGGTGTTATCAGAGCTGTTCCCAGGCTAAAAGTCAAAAACACAGCACTGCACCAGCTACTAAGAAGGAGAAAAATGACTGCTGCTGCTGAATCTAGGACAACATTGCAACACAAATCTGGTTCAGCCCAGTCCCCTGTGTGCCTTCCGTTTAAAATGAGCTTTTATTTCTTTGAATGAACTATATTAGTACTCCTGAATGTAGTATAGGCGTTGCTTTTAAATAGCTTAAAAAAAAAAAAGTTTAATTAAGAACATATTAGACATTATAAACAGTTGCATTCCTACAGTCTGTTTGGATATACACCATAAACCAGTTATGGCATTTTGATATCTGTAGCAAAAATGCTGTACACAGTCTTTGTTTTCCTCTGTTGTTTTTGTTTGGTTGTTTTTTTTACAGGCTACTCAGTGGGTGCCCTGTTTTAGTTCATGTTGCAAAGGTTAGCTAATTTCTCAGCAGTGTTTATTTGTTTTGGAATATGGTCTAAAAAACTTGTCACTTTCAGAAACACACAGATATGCAGAATGCTGTGAAAAAGATCTGTTCAGTCTTTACAATTTAACTTACAATTATGATTTGCTAAGTGTTAGTATGACAAGCTGTTGATGTGGTGCATGTAGGAAAGAAAGGAAATCTTAAACAAAATGAAACATTTAGAAGGATGTTTTTTAAAGTGTGATTAGTTAAGACACAAGGTGGGAATATCTCCCTTGAAAGAAACAACTGTGATGACAAATTACCAAAAAATTTGCAGTCCTTTTATTTGCTTATACCAGACTGTGGGTAGCAGCATTCTAGTTGCATCCTGGAGTTTTTGTGTAAGCTGTTATCCATGAGGAAACACTTCGAAGCCATGTCCCATTGCACACTGTCCCCACAATGAATAAAATTCCTGTTTCATCTTAATTCCTCTCATTGTTTGGCCTGATCAGAGCTTTTATTCTTGATGTTCTTGAAGTCTGCTGTAGTCCACTGTTTCTTTGTAGCACATTCATGATTCTGCATTAGCTACGTGCTTTTCCTTCCAAGTCTAGCACACTTCTTGCCCTATCTTTGCTTTTAAACCAAACTGAACTCCTATCTTCATACACATGCCTTTGATGCTGTTTGATTCTTTGAAGCCCTCCCCACCAAAATCTGTTCCAGTTTCTTTGAAGGAATGAGGGAAACTAATGGTGTCTCTTGACCCATTCTCTTAACTCTGTCATGCCATCCTTAGAACAGGACATGAAGAGATGTTGGTATCTGAGCCATTTCAAAAGTCATAAAAAAATCCTCACTTAAGTCACTGGCACACAGAAAGAAGAAACATATCATCAGGTATTAAACTCACCTTCCTATGGTAGCAGTACACCATTGTAGTTCTGAAACCACAAAATTCCTCCAAAGGAAATTTTATAAGAAAAACCCACTAGGAAAGTTATATTCCCCTGTATGCATGCACACATATTTATCAATTTTATGTCAGTTCGTGTGGTCTAAAAATTCAGCAGTGCTAATTCACTGAGTACTCTGACATCCTCTTTCAGACTCTTTAGTTGCTTATGAGGATGCTACTTGTTCATCAGCCGTTATACCATTTGACTACATCTGATGTAGAAATAGAGTTGAGGAACTCACTCCCTATGTTTTTGCCTCCTCTTAACTATACGACTTATTGAAGAGCAGACTGCTGTGTATCAGTGCTGAGAACCCCATGGAACTCAGGTGTCAAATAGAGGAAACTTACAAGCCCTTACAGGAACAGAAAAGGAAAGTTGATTCTTCCTAAAACTTTGTTTGGAATCATCTGACTTGTTAATGAATATTGTCTGCCAATTGTCTTTTTCCTTTATAGACAAGACCAATACTCAGGAGATGGAAATTTCTATGGTCTCCTGGGTAATTTTGTAAATCCCAGTATTTTATGTGGCTGTATCTAAAATAATAGACAGATTAAGCCAGAAGAAAATACATGCATTTTCTTTCTGTATTGTCTACAGTAAGCTCCTGCTATAGGAAGAAGTATGTTGACCTATTTCTTTCAGGGGATATAAACAAACCATTGTTTTTCTAAAGTAATTTTCCATTTCAGTTCAGTTTGATTCATTTCAATCCCACATTGGAAATGGAAAATACCTAATTACAGAAAGAAAAGTTACTGTTCCAAACAACTTCCTTTCAGATCTTATCCTACCAGATTTTAGGAGACACCTTGATTTTGTCCTAATTTAAACTTGTCTCCGGGACACTACTTTTGGGGTATAGTTGGGGTATAGTTGATGCCTTTGGCATCACTTTGTGGTCAGTAGTGGCACCAGTTGTCCTGAGAAGACACTTCCTCAGAACATGCATTCTGTGTAAAAGGTCTCTTCTTTCATGTTAAATACCGATTAACACCCAACAGATCTGTGTTTGACAACAGTCTCTACCTGAAGATCTTCTGTTATTTTCCTACCAAGATGAATTGTTTCTCCTTAGATTATATCTATATGGGCTACAGCTCTTCTGATATAAATTCTGTCCAGACAAATCAGAATCCCGGTGTTCAATAACTAAGAGTTAGTGGCAAATATCTCTGACATCTACACTATCAGTGCTGCAAACTCTGGTTTCAATTTTGAAAATGTATGAAAGTACACAGGACAACTCTACCTTCTCCCCTCTTATAGCAACGACCATTATGTTCTCTTTTTCAGGTGTTCTCAGGGTTTCAGTTTGCCAGTCAGAATTGCACCACCTGTGGAAGCCTAACATATCTGACAAACAGGCTTTGTATACTGTACCCCGCGGCTATACAGTCCAATTTCTGGATGTATCTTCTAGCTCTCCCTCTCAGAGACTCTTCTCACAATATACACTTCAGTTAAGATTGTATCTTAACTGTATTTAAAGACTGTAGAACTAAGTCCCTCAGAAAATAAAAGGAATTTTATGACAACAACCCTGTGTTTATTTATGGAAAGTGATTCGTGCTGAATTCTTATTTAAAATATATTGATCTAAATACTTAAACTGAAGTTCAGTAAGCCCTGTGCTTCCACAGGGAGGTTGCTTTGCAACTCTTACCATGCAGGATCTTCTATCACTTAGTTTTCACATAAGAAATACCTGCAAATCATGCTAGGATACTAATAGTTGTCCTATTGTCAGAAATGAGCGATTCATGTTCTTTTTCTTCTTATGTGACAGCCTTTTGAATCTTTTGAATGCTGTCTTCTGCACTTCTGCATTTATCTGTGAAAACAGCCTTTATGATCTCTCCTCCACAACAAAGATAGCTGAGATTCAAGCTCTTACAGTTAATTCCTTTGCATTGTTTTCCATAAGGACAAGTGGTAGGATCCATCTGAAGCTTTTGCCCAAAGAGAATTCTGACTTTCATGTACTGAAGAAAGTTAACTTGCCTGTATTCTTTCTTAAACTTTACACTTCTCTGGAAACAAATCTCAAAAAATTAGATATTATAATGAGGACATGACCTTACAAGAATAGTCTTCTTTCATCAAAAGCTAAAAGACGCAAGGAACTGCCAGTCCCCTCTCAAAGACATCTGTGTGTAAAAGAATATCATCAAAACTACTAACTCTTTTTCTTATGAAGGGCAGTTCAGGCAGAACCAGTGGCTTTCCTATTAACTTTCTTACATTTGCCGTACAGCCACCTGGAGCTCCTTTCACACTTATGCTCAATGCTATGGACTTTCTGAAGTGTCTAGAAAAATTGCAGTTTTGACAAGTCCAGCTCTGGGTCTTTACTTCACTCTAGACCATGAAGAGCTCTTCCAGTTCATTGCAAAGGATACTACTTAGAATTGTTACCATGTATCTTTACAAAGGGGCAGTCACACCGCAGAGAAAAGCAATTACCTTGAATTTTAACTCTTCAAGATGTTTTTATGAATATACAAAGTTCTCTCACATGGCTGTCCATCTGAAAATCTTACATAACTTCTTGACTACATATCTTGAAGAAACTAAGGGTTAGGAATAGGCTCTGCCTCTTTTGTTACTTTGTGGCTATTGCGCAGAACAAGGCGCCAGGAGTGTCTTAATGGAAATTGCCAAGGTGAAAACTGTTGGACTACGAATGCTAGTGTGTTGGTAACTGCAGTGTGAACTGACATTTAGATTTCTCTTCAGAAAAGATTGCAACATTGGCTGTCTTCATATTCTGTGGACTATTCCTTTGTGCCCGTGCTGTATGGTTGTTGATCAGATTACGTGTCTTTAACAAAACAGGATAATGTATTCTTAATCCACTTCTAATAGAGGTATCGAGAAAGTCATAGTGCCTTTTTGTAGACAGAGCTGGTATAGGTATTTTGCTTACACTGACAGGATTTTCTTAGCCCTCCATCTTTGCATGCCATAGTCCCCGAAGTATTTAAAAAAAAAAAAAAAAAAAAGCAAAAGCAAACAAAGCCTGGTGTCTTCTCCCATTAGATAGATGTTAAAGGTGGCCTGTCATGTTCAATAAGAGTATTTGCATCCCAGACCAAAGTTCTCTCCTCATCAGCAGTCCTCAAAGCAGGTAAATATATTTTATTTATTGTATTTTA
The DNA here is from genome assembly GCA_009867235.2 of Psittacus erithacus. Taxonomy (NCBI): domain Eukaryota; kingdom Metazoa; phylum Chordata; class Aves; order Psittaciformes; family Psittacidae; genus Psittacus; species Psittacus erithacus. The sequence continues at coordinate 31,431 of WYDI02001221.1, forward strand.
AGGGTTAAACTTATCCAGAGATCAGATTTAAAAATAATTAGCTCCATGATTCATAATCCAAGACCCTGCTTCTGACATAGTAGAAGTGATTAGTTCATTAATAGTGTAGAAGTTAGGTCTAATTCCTCCATTGACATCAAGCCAGTGAGAATTTCACTAGAGGGATTAAATTCTCAGTTATTTCTGTCCAGGACCCCTTTATTCTGGTTGCACATATCCTGGGTAACCTATGTGTAGGCTGAGAATGTAATATACTGTGGAAGTTATTCTTAGCTTTCATCTTCTCTTTTAGCTCTTCTAAAACACTCTGTAGCTACGAGTATTATGGGTTAAAAATAATCCATGTGAGAAAGGTTTATGATTATAAGCATTACAACATTCTTAGTACTACATGTATAATCAGTGTCTCTGTTCTTGGACTGAAATAAATAGGTTTGCTTGATTTTTATTCTTTATTTTGTATCTTTTGATAACATTTTGTCATATTTCTCAATACTGAAGCTAGCATTGCTATTGTTTCAGTGGTTTTGGCCTCTCCAGATTTATCATCTGTGTCAAATATTTCTTTTCCTGAGCTCAGATATTCATTACAGAACATAACTACAAATGGCAATGCACAATTATTTTTGAGTGTTTCTTTATATTTCCTTGTTTTATGTGTTGGTTTGACAGTTACTGCTTGATTGAAGAGATTTTTATTGGATTTTTTTTTTTTTCCTGAGAAGTTACAGTTGTTTTTAAATTGACTAGTGAGTGATTAATTCTTGTACTTTGTTGTACTTGCATTCATCTGGGGGGAGAGGGAAAGGAGGCTGGGATGTGGTTTCAAAACTGAATTTCATTTGCCATAATATTATTTATTTGCAAAGACTTGTTACACAATTTTAAAATTTTTACTACCTTCTCTGGCTGCAGTATAAGCAGTTGTATAAAAATCTAAAATGTCTCACAATTTGTGAGTATACTTTCATAGACTTGAAAACCTTATTTCACAGATCTCAACGCATCCTTTTCAACCACATTCCTTATACTGAAAGACAAACAAGTGCTTAATGCTTTTTCAAATCAGAAATTTGTGCCCAGGTGATTCTAGTGATTACATCATTCTGCATTCAGCATAGGAAAATTTCTTCTAATCTGCAAATCTGACATTCTAAAGAGGTGAGAAACAGCATAAGAAAGCAGATAGCAGACTACTTCAGAGCATTAGTCTGTCTTGTCCAGTGATATGGTTCTAGTTGTAAATGCAAATGTATCATTCTTGTTTGTCCATCTCCTTAATAAGACGGCTTCTTGACATACTGAATTTAATTCCACCTCTGGAATTAGGGTTTGTGCTACATTTAATAGGATGCTGTTAACCTGGATGGTGTGTTTAGTGTTTCCCTTTCTTATGGCTAATGAATATTTTTAAGTCTTAAGAGAAATCGTGCTTTTCAGTTCTCAAAATGTTATATCTTAAAATACAAATTTGTTAGAATTCAGTTGAATTGTATCTCTTGTGATGCACGTGACATTAATTTGTGCCATGTTTTATTTACACAAAATAATCTGAAGAATGTTATTATATTTTTATCTTATTATGCTATTCTTCTGACACAGAAAAACAGAATTACAAACTTCCTTCTGAATTGCCAAAAGTTATAATCCTGCTTTATTATGTTCATTGCTGTATATCTCTTAAAAATTCTTATTTGTTTTTGAGTCAAATCTGGTCAAGAATAACTCCTCTGCTAGTATCAGAAGTCATCCACGGATTACCATAAATATAAGGAAAAGCTAAAAATCTCTTTTTCATTACTACATTACTGTTTTAATTCAAAGATGGTGAAAGATTCTTTCTCATGGTTTTCATGTAAAGGGCAAAAAATCCTTTAATATTTAAATGTTTGACATTACTGTGCTTTCACTGGGAAAATATGTAAAGCCTTCTGCATATATCTGTTCATTTTCTTGGTGATCATACATAGCTTCTGTATGACTTGACAGCTTGGATGTTCCCTCCTGAATTAAGTTCAGGCCATTTGTTGGGTAGCAAGGGGAAATTCATCTGTCAGATGCCTGCACTGGCAAGCCTAGTATAGTTCTAAGAGCACAGAAGTTACTCTTCAGGAATTATTCCTCTGTTAACAAAAGTCCATTTCCCTCCATATAATTAAAAGAGCATTAATCTAGTTCTGAAGTTATTTTTAAGGTGTAATAAAAATGCTGTCCAAACAGACTTGCATTTAAAAATATTTCTGTATTTTAGATTTCCTATAGACTTACGTGTTTGAAAAACTTTATGACACTCATTCAAAAATGCAGTATTAAATAGCATAAGCCTGTACTGTGTGACTGCTTACCAAAACAAAATTGTACATACTTCTGTTATTGCCTATAGCTTCAGAAATGTATTTTCCGACAACATATAAAGCTGTCATCTCAAGCACTATATAAGAATAATCTTTTCTGAACTGCCTCAAAAAATTAATGTTACACAGCAGCAAAAGGTTTTTAATAGAAAGTAAAGGTATTCTTGGCTATAAGTGGCCTTGAAGAGTTTGGCAGTAGTGGCCTTATAAAAATGTGTCCCAATTAAATTGAAAATGTAAACATATAAAAATAAATTTGTAGGGAGAATGCAAATGCTTCTACTAAACCCTTACATGCTTATTTGCACAGGAACAGAAAACAATTTGCATAATGTTCTTCATTCCTACTGTCATAAAACTAAGGAATGGCAAAACTAATGAATGCCCTCTCCCTGTATGGACTTATGATTACCAGTGTATCAGCTGAAATGACATTCCTGTATGTATAGCTCCAGCGCTCCCTGACTCCATTATTAACACGCTGGAGACTAGATTGCACTTTGATACCAGAAGCTGCCTGGTAAACGAACAGGCTGTTTGCAGTGGCTACACCACTAAAGAAAGTGAAAGTCTAAAAAGAGAGGAGGGTGTCCTAGGTCAGAGGAGTAGTTTTGTGAAATATCAGACTTCCTGTGAAACACGGAGAGGAAGAAGGTTCCCCTAGGTAAGGCACAAAGCCATAATCAAATAAGGTTTGCTCATATGAATTCACAATGTCTAACTCTAAGTAAAACTTTAAATCCAGATAGTTAATGTGTGTTTTAAACTAACTGTATGCCTATAATATATATATTTAATTTAAAGATATATATCTCTATCATATACTTTGACCTAGAGGGCCAGGAACTACTACTGCTGCGTTATATATATGTATTGCAGCATACTCACTTCATTGGTACCTAGAAAGTCATCTGTTCCGTGCCTGGTTTCTGACAGTGTTCATCTAGCACAAATGGAAGAGCTGCTGTATAATTTTTCACCTGTGAATTGATGACATCTTCCTCAGCAGCAGGAAATCTCTATCCTACTAAGTTTTCAGTGGATAGACAGGTTGCATATGCTTTTTTTGTTTGGTTGGTTTTTTTCCTTCAGTAGAACCAGCCTATCTCTTCATCTTTCACACTGAATCTTGTTTGGAGACAAAGAAAACAGGACAAAGGATAATTCATCTTTTCTATGCTACACATCCAAAAACTGTGATGTCAGACCTTGGTCAGGACAATATACAGGGAAAACTCTTTCATCTTATGTTTTGTCTGTTATTTTACAATAATCTATTGATTTATTCCCCACTACTGTTTGTTTTGGGGAGGGAGAACTTAGAATAAGGTATTTCTTCATTAGCTTCTGATAATTTATTAGCGCTTCAGCATGTTTTCTTGTTTCCTGTCCCACTCATTGTCCCTTCTCCATGCCGCCTCATTTTTTCGTTCTGCTTACGTTAAGTTCTTTGTCTGAAGATACTCACAGAATCAAAAATGAGTTAATTTTTGTCAGCATGCTTGATGAACTGTTTTTTCAAACTTGAGAATTGATGAGATTTATATTTGCTGTCCTGAAATACAGAGAGTTTATATATAATCAGGAGAAATCTGTTCAGAAGACTGAGCTGTGTAGGCAGCCTCTAAAAGAGTAAAGGAGAACTAAAGTGTACTCATATGTGTTTTCTGTTGCTGTTTTGATTAACGATATTTCCTTCAAGGAATACAGTGGAGTTTTTGCTGTTGCTGCTTTCAGACATAAACATTCAGATAAAAGGCAACATGAGATCATTTTGAGACAGTTAAGTTGAAATCAAAGAGAATTTTCAACAGGTTGGCAGTCTTTATGTCTGACTTAAAACCTGAAGCCCTGGTCTGATGCAGTTTGGATAAAGAAGTGTTTGAGGCTTTACTTGACAAGAAGGTGAGACTAAAAGTTTTTGGTCATTTGAATGCAAAGATTTCTGCAGCTGCGTAGGTGCACATGACATAAAAAGAGAGAAAAGCAGTGATTTTACTACATGCATTTCTACCTTAGGAAGTAGCAAGAGACACGGCTAAATAATCACTTTAATTTGACACAGTTTGGCACAATTGTCCTTCCCCACTGTGAAGAGACCTAGGTCTGAGGTAGTGGAAGGTCTGAACTGGCTCTCCAAATCAGATACTAAGTTTTGCCTCCAGATGAGTATTAGTGACATAAGTTGCAGTGCATTATGGGGAAACTCCTTTGTAGCTTCTTATATCAGACATAGGTTGTGAATTAATGGAATGTCAGTTTTCCCGCCCTTATGTAGTTGAAGTAATTTTAAAAATGTCACTAGAGATACCACAGAGTTTGACTTTTTATAGCAGAAATTGTGCCTGATTTTTTTTGCTTGCTTGATGTGATCTACGCATTCCCATGAATTTTCTGTGTTGCCTTTGTGTAGGAACAAATAGAGGTCTTCAGTATTTAGCCATGTTTTTTCCAGCATAGATTTGTATTAGCATGTATTAAGCATTTCTTTATAATTTTAAAGGCACTTTCTTTTTAGCTGTGGTAATTTAATGTCAAATATTTTAGAGACAAGACTAAGACTCACATTTTATGTGGTGCTTTTTTAGTCTTTCTTGCAAATGGGGAATATTACTACATGTTATTATATTATTGAATTGATGAATATCACTGAACCAGGTATCTAGTAAAAGAAATATTTATCATATCCAAATGCAAATTAAAACAGAGCAGTTGCACACTGCTATATAAATTTAATGTATAGATGTATAGTAAGTACCCACAAAAGAATCTAATGTAGCATTTCGTCTATGAACCAGCACTACAAATAATAGACATCCACACTTAGTTCAGCAGAAGCAATGTTCTACATTTATGATAATTTTGCAAATATTGAATGGAACTTGCCAGCTTACTGATTAAAAAGAAAATAGGCAAAGCAGAAAAAATACTATGTTCAGAAAGATAGTTTTTCCACAGTTTTGCACATTTTAAGTTCTCCAGTTATTTTGTTTGAAAGGGAACACTTCCTTCAGAGAACTGGATCAGCTGCAGTTCAGTTCATTAGGGAAGCACATTAAAATCACTGTTTCTCAGCTGAGTGGATGACCAGTTCCTGATTATGAGCTGGCTACTGTGTCATTGTCGGTGGCAGTCATAAAAACAATGAACATAGCCTTACATCTTGTGTTTTGACAGAAGGAATTTTTTTTCTTTTTTTACAGGCCTACTTCATACATACTGGCTTTTAAAAAATCAAAACTGGGTGTGCTCTGATATCCAGTTTGAGAGATGGGGAAACCATCTAACTACAAGCTAATAGAAAATACAGGCTAGATCAAATGGAACAAAATTTCTGCTGGACTTTAGTTTGATTTCAGTATTCATTCAAAAAGAAAAGATTAAATAATTTCCTCATTAAGGACACTTGCATAGCTCCTAGGCTCTTCAGATGCCAGGAGTTTATTTCAGGTGAATAATTAAACAGTGAAATCCCTGAATTTAGAAATGAAAGCTGAATAGAGTATATTTCCTTGCAGAGTTTAGTATTCTTGCTTGTGTGTGTAAACCAGCTCACCAGCTTTGCTTTCACATTTGCAAGTTTCAGCTGCAGCCTCGTATAGTGGAGAGACTTCATACAGGAGTGAGCATCTTAATGCTGTTGTGCATACAATTGTTTGCATCTTTATATGCTGTTACATTCCGATCTACACAGTGTGGGAACTACCTACCCTCCATGTAGGGAAATTCCGTTACCTCTGTGAAACCATCTTTCCTATCTTCGGACTAAGGAAATGTGTTTCCATAGCATCTGTGCAGAGCAGCAGTTATGATGTGGAGGTTGTATAGTTCAAAAATGTGAGGTATTCATATTCTGAAATTTTCAGAATTTTTTCAAGCAGTAAAATTGTTCTTCAGATACTTTCACTGTTAGAGTTTTTCACCGTTAGGGTTTCTCCCCTAGGATGTTAAATGCAGTGGAGTCTTTCTAGAAGAGAAAGAAGCCCACCTCATATGAAAGCATAGAGGTAATATGGATCCATAGACTTTTACAAAATAGCATATTTGGGAGCCTTGTGTATCTCAGGGACTTCAGAGAAAAATGGTGAATGTCCTGGGTTCAGCTGTAGCAGTCAATTTTCTCCTTCTTTGTAGCTGGTGCAGTGCTGTGTTTTTGACTTTCAGCCTGGGAACAGTGCTGATAACACCGATGTTTTTAGCTGTTGCTCAGTAATGTTTACTCCAACCAAGGACTTTCTGAGTCTCATGCTCTGCCAGAGAGGAGGAGAAACCGGAAGGAAGCAGAGACAGGAAAACTTATCCAGACTAGCCAAAGAGGTATTCCATACCACAGCATGTCATGCCCAGTATATGAACTGGGGGCAGTTACCTGGAAGGGCTAGGTCGCTGCTCAGGATATAGTTCTGCAGGTGGTGAGCGGTTGTATTCTCTTGCCTTGTTATTTCTCTTATTATTATTATTATTGGTGGTAGCAGTAGTGGTTTTATGTTTTACCTTCCTTACTGGACTGTTCTTATCTCAGCCTGTGGGAGTTACATTCTTTTGATTCTCCTCCCCATCCCTCTGGGAGCAGGGAGAGGAAAGGGGGAGGAGTGAGTGAGTGGCTATGTAGTTCTGGGTTACCAGCTGTGCTTAAACCACAACTGTTCTTTTTTGGCACCCAGCATGAGGCTCAAAGGCTTGAGATAACGAGAGATCTGACCAGAGTGTGTCTAATTGTATTTGTGATAAGCATTTGTTGTTTTGGCTTAAAAGTCACTCTTCACAGCGCTGATTTATTGGCTCTCAAAGTTGTTGCTCTTGATCTTGGAGTTTCAGCATGTCGTACCTTACTTACAGCAGGTATTTGCTTTCTTAGTGTTTATCAGCTGGGGGGCTTGGGCTAAGGTTCTTGTTTCACTGTCCTTTATGGTAATGACTTGTAATACAATAGACTCATTGATCATGAAACAGATCTGGCTTGTGTTCCCAGTGTGGTCACCCCCTCTATACTTTGGGACATATATAATGGAAGTGTTTAGCAATTACACATCTTTTTTTGACTCCTTGGGTGGTCAAACTATGAAGGAGACATTCTGTTACATTCCCAGCCCCCCATCAGACAATTTGCAGAATCATTTGAGAGTTCTGAAGGTTTTTAATGGCCTTTGGGTACCCTTGAGACCCGCCTGCAAATTGTGATGAGGATCACCATGTTGGCACACATACAGAGTGTGTTTTACCCATGACCATTTCATCTGATCTCAAAAGTTAAGCAGAGTTGGGTTTGGGTCTTGTCTAGGCTTAGAGGACAATATAGGAGGACCAGGAGATTTTTCCCGAGGCTGGACAGTAATCAGTGGCAGAGTGTGTGGGACAATATGGGCAAGTATTGGGCAAGTATCTAGGCCAGTGGGCCCCTCTAGTGCTTTGGAACTTCCCCACTGAACAAGTGCAAAAATCTGGAAAAAGTAATAAAACACTTTGATGAGGTGTGTTGTCATCCTGGTCATACCAGAATGGGATCTGCTGGGGCTTGCCGTACGCGTACAGAGCCCTGCTCAGCACTATCCAGCGCTTTCAGAGAGAAGAAGATGCCTCTGGATCTGATGGCAAAGCAACAGACAACGCAGCTACTCCAACTCCGAGTACAGCAGCTACATCAACCCCAGCGACAAGTACAGCAGCTACTCAAACCCCGACAGCAACAGACAATGCAGCTGGTGGTTCTACTCAGCTCCCATACACAGTGGCTGCAGCAACCTTGACAACAGATACTGCAGCCACTCCAACCACAGTGATGGTCACTGCAGCTAAATGAAAGGACAAGTTTATGCCAATATCGGTTGCCTCTGTATGCAAAGGGAAAAGCAAGCAAGAAGCAGAAAAAGCAACCCATACAGTGAAGAAAGATGAAGAACCAATGCACTTTCTACATGGGACAGCATCTGCACGAGTTATTTTTATGTGGATCCAAGGAAGACAAAGAAGAAGAGGTGACATCTCGACCCCGGACCTTGACCGAGCTACAGAATACGTGAAAAGATTTCACCCGTCAACCAGGGGAGCACATCATCACCTGGTTACTCGGATGCTGGGACAATGGGGCTGACGGTCATGAACTAGAAGGTAAGGAAGCCAAGCAGCTGGGATCACTTGCTAGGGAAGGGGGAATTGACAAAGCAATTGCAAAAGAGAAAAAGTCCCTCAGCATTTGGAGGCAGCTCTTGGCAGCTGTGAAGGAAAGGTTTCCATACAAGGATGATGTTATGAGTTGTTCAGCGAACTGGACCACGATAGAGAAAGACATCCAGTCTCTGAGGGAATCAGCCATTGTAGAGATGATCTATCATAGGCTGGATGTTAAGAATGCATCTGTAGATCCAGATGAAATTGAATGTACACCACCCATGTGGTGGAAATTTACGTGGAGTGCATCATCATCATATGCCCACTCACTGGCATCAATAACCGGGCATGACGTAGCACCACTAACAGTGGATGAAGTGATTCATCAACTCTGAGAGTTCGAAGACAATTTCACCCCTTCCATCATTTCAGCTGTGGAAAAACTGTCTCAGGAGTTCAAACAATAGAGAGACAATCTATCCAATCTGTCCAGCTCCTCACATGTACCAACCCATGTCTCAGCTATTTAAAAAAGGCATCCTACTGCTTGAGAGAGAAGATATTGGAGGTATATGCCATGGGCTATCATATGGTTTTACTTGCAGGATCATGGAGAAGACATGAGAAAGTGGGATGGAATACCTACCTCTGCTCTGGAGGAACGCGTGTGTGAATTCAAGAAGAGAAAAAAGGTCAAGAGACCTGCATAGGAGATTCAATTTTTTCAATTCTGGCAAGATGGACGTTGCCAGATCCCCACAGATGTGATCAGCAAGATAATAGCAATGTCTCCACCAATGAATGAGAAAGAAACACAAGCTTTCTTGAGTGCTGTGGGTTTCTGGAGAATAGACATCCCAAATTACAGTCTGATTGTAAGCCCTCTCTATCATGTGACCCGGAAGAAGAATGATTTTAAATGGGGCCCTGAGCAACAACAAGCCTTTGAGCAAATTAAAC
>WYDI02001222.1:0-31180 GCA_009867235.2 Psittacus erithacus
GGGGGGGGGGGGGAGAAGGGGAGGGGGGGGGGGGGGGGGGGGGGGGGGGGAGGGGGGGGGGGGGGGGGGGACGGGGGGGGGGGGAGAGAAGGAGGGAGGGAGCGAGCGAACGGTGTCAGTGGTGGGCGAGGGAGTGAGTGGGAGATGATTCACGCTGTCCCCGAGCCCCGCTCCGTCCCCGCCTGCCCCAGTGCCGCGCCTGCCGCTGCGGCTCGCCTGCCGCCGCCGCTCCCGGGCTCTCGTGCCCTCCCTCAGTGACAGACTCGCGCGCACGGGGGTGGGGAGCAGAGCAGAGTCGAGGGGGGATCTCTGCCCATGAGGCGCCGCTCCTCTTGCGCTCCAGCAGCACCGCCAGGCACACGGGCGGCTGCCTGGCTGCGCTCACTGACCGTGGCGGGGCGGAGGGCCGCCACCCCTGGCTACACCGCAGAAACCCGAGAGGCAGGAGAGGTTAGAGCCGTGGGAGGGGGCGCAAGCATTGGGGGCGGACAACGGGGGGTAGGCGTGGGTGAAGCAAGGCCGGGGTAAAAATGAAGGGCGGGGTTTCCTGCGAAGACAGGCGGCAGATCCGGCCAATCGGAACAAAAGAGAGCGAGGTCGGGATTGAAACGTGTGGCCAATCGCCGGTCGCGACTGGAAGAGCCGTTGGGAGGGGGGGAAGGCGGGGTAGCTTAACCTCTCCGGCGGGGGGCGGTGGCGAGGGTGTGTGTAGAGGCCGGCTCCAGCCCCGGGAGGGTCCCTGCAGTGATGCGGCGTCACCCGGGTTGCGCGCAGCTTCTCATAGGTCTGCAGCTGCGCGGGATGATGGCCGAGATCTCCCGAGGAGGCGGTGGGGCGGCGGGAGCATGTCTTGCTTTGGGCTGGCTGCGCCACCTCAGCGCCGGCCCGGACGGGGTCTTTCCGCGGGCGATGGGCGGCGGGCGGGGGCCAGCGCGGTCGCGCCGGTGGCCTCTGTCTCGCCAGACTGCATCGCGCAGGCTTGTAGCGAAAATAATAAAGATCTTACTTTTACACCGTGACAGCCGGGCTAGCAGGAGCTGCTTGGCACAGAGCGGCGTTTCTGATGTAAAGATTTCGTAGAAAAATTCAAAGACGTTTCACTGCGACGAAGGTTATTACTGCCTATAAATCCCAAATTATTCCGGTTGAAGCTTAGTTCATTGTAAGGTGCAGGGGGGTGGGTGTAGGGGGGCTCGGGGGGATTGTCCGCCTGCTAAAAAAGCATTTGTACTCGACTCTTTGCTTTTTGATTGACTCATTGCCTTTGAAAACAATTCTCAAGCGGATAGAACTGTAAAGGTTAGTACTAGAGCATCAGTTCTGTGCAAAATGTAGAAATGCTTGTGGCATCAGATCATGCTCTGTGCTGGATTCATATTGACATGCATATGTGGAATGGCTGCTGGCTTGATTCCTTTTACTATGCAAGCTTAAAACCTGGCTCGTTTATGGATGAAATCCAGTTTTCATTCTCAGCTCCATGGGAGACTCAGCCTTAGTTTGAGTAATCACTTACCATTAATACTGCCCCAAATAATTTTTAGTACTTCAAATACAAAATTAATACATACTATATAATACAGCACATCACCTCTACTTATGAATTATAAGCCAGATGTGTAATGCATTATAGGATATTAAAATGTGGATGCTTTAACATCTAAGCAGGCTTTTGCCCGAAAGCATTCACGAATTAAGAACTGATCCAGCACTGTACACAGGAAACTTTCAATGACTTTTTTAGGAATTGTGTCCCAGGAATGCGATATCTAGCCTCCTCACAGGCAGATGAAATAGATGTGCAGATTCGGAAGCAATTTGTTAGCATATATGGCCAGAAATATGATTGTGTATAAATGGAAATTTCTTACTCATCATATACCCTTTGTATCTAAGATACTCTGACTCATAATTGCTTAGTTTACTGGCTGAAATAAAATTTCAGGCTTCTGTTACCTTGGCAGTTGCTGACACAATTGTTGTACAGCGAGCTGGGGACTGGTTCTAGCTCTTCCATTTTCTTTGCTAAGTTCCAGTTGAAGAGTTTTAATTAGTATTTGAGCAAGAAAGAGCACAGCATGACTTGAAAATCTCAGGTCCAGTTTGTAGGGTCATCAGTCCTAAAAGGATTCTTTTTATTTGTAAACTAAGATGACTTACAGAAAATTTTGAAGACAAAAATAAAATCCCACAATGTTTGGATGAAACCATCTTGAGTCAATTTCCTCAGTGGAACTGGATAAATTATAGCACTGCTCCCTGTATCTCACTGAGTATGTGCCATTCATCTGTAGTAATATTGAATCAAACAATTCTCTGGTTTTAAGACCACATCTGTTTTACTGTGCCCCCTGCACCAATTTTAATTATGTGGCAGATCTGATTGGATTCAGCACCTGCAAGTCTTCCCTTTGGGAGCTCCAGTTAGCTTACAAAACATTTACTTGATTGCATTCTTCAAAAAAAAGTATTGTTTTATCCTAACAACAGGAATATTAAAGTGTAGAGTGAAAAAGGGTTTTAACATGGTAAGTGGTGTGTGCGGTGTTTGCGTATCTATCTAGCTTAGAGGAAAAAGTGATAATTCTGAAACCTAATTTCTTCAGACTCAGCAGATGTCTGTCCTGCGTTTGTGTTTTTTACTAACAGCTGTTTCACAAGTGCCACCCCTTGTCTCTACAGAATGTCTTTTGTTTAATAATTTCCCAATATGTTGTCTCCCAGTCCCACCAATACAATCTTTTTCAACTTTTCTGGTATCTGTAAGTAGGTTTTTAATAGTTTGATAGGATCATCTTTAAAGATGATGCCTATAATAAACATCTCAGCACGTATTGATTTAATATTAATAAAAGTATTAATTATTACAGACATACGTCAGGAGATGCTTATTTCTCCTGATTTCACTGCTTGGAGCAGTAATAATTGAGCTCCAGGGGACTTATCACATGAAGTGCAGCCCTCTACTGGTAGAGGTCGCGGGGAGTTTAAAGCAAGCTGTGGTTTTGTCAGGAGTGGAGGACAATGAAATAGCTTTCAGCAAAATGTAACTGACCTGCGGTATGTTAGCTGACTGCATTGTTCATGGTCTGAAGCACAAAGGAAAATAGCTGTGAAGGCCTCTAGTACGGCCTTGCTCACTCTCTGTCATGATTTCTGTGGACAAAGGACCAACGGAAAAATAAAAGTCTGTATCAGCAGAGTTTTCCTCTTTTTCCAAATCTGTATCTGTTGCTCAGCTTTTCTTTTTCAGGCAGCTCTAGACTGGCATATCTAACCAGAGATGGTTCAAGCTGTTGGGGGATCTTGATTCCTTTCTGTTTCTTTCAGTCGTGGCCTACCAGCTAATGTATTCTATAACTTCAGTAAGAGTTAGTTCAGTGATGATGGCATGGAATACAAATTCAGTTTGTCAGCCTTATTTCTAAAAATGCTCTTGGCTGGTGGAGGTGTGGATGATGGTTTTCAAATTAATCTCTCCCACAGATATGAGAGCTGTGTTTAGAAATGAAAAGGATTAGGAAGAGGCATAAACAAAAGCAATTAAGCACATATTTTAACAAATAGAAATCTGAAGCATATCTGAGGTAAAGGTCTAGTAAACATCACTTAATCTGATAAAATCCACTTTGTGGAACAAGACTCAACTTTATGTTTCTTGTAGAGATGATGGATATTTCTCCTGTGGCTAACAAAGTTAACACTTTTTTTCCATTGTGGGAAATATGACAGCCCAGCAATCGTTAGATGAAAACCAATACCTCTTAAACATCCTGGCTAGGTGAAAGAAAACAGATAGGGTCTTTATCCAAAGTGATGCTGCTGCTGTTGGCAGTTTTTCAGAGCAATTGCTCTGATTCGTGGTAAACTTTGCCTCCACTAAAATTACGGTTAGTCATGAATTTCGAAGTCTCTATCAAGTCTTTAGCTTGCACCTTCTGTTTGTGAAACTATTTTCCTCCAATAATCATTTACTGGTAAAGGTATTGTTATTATTTATTAAATTATCCAATTGTCACTCATTTAAAATACTGCAAAAGTTGTTCTCCAGAAAAAAAAAAAAAAAAAAGAAGCTTCAATGGAGCTTCTCCAAGGTTGCAGTAATATTCATCTTAGGAAAATCAAACCCCGGGCTTGGAAAAAAAAAGCTAAACATATATTAGACAGAAAAGAGCGTGGACAACTGCTGAACCCTTTTGCATCGTAGACCATTACTGTGTAGTAGCTTTCTTTTTCCAGGAAAAAGGGTAGTTACTAAAAATCAGTAATAATTTGACCATACTATGTATCGTTAACATGAATATATTGGCCAAAACTGTCTTTCTAGTGGTGGAAGGACAGCGTGTGTAGGAAATCAATGTCCATTTCTGCTGACTCAGCAGAGGGATCACCCACCTCCTCCTATTCCCACAATATTCATCAAAATTTGCGAAAGCTTTCTTTTCTTTATTTTTACTTTTATTTAGGAATACATAACTGAATTGTTCCCAGTTCTTCATTCCTGAATCTGTAGACCAGATTTATGAGCTATTCTTGTGTTCTTTGTACCTTGGGTTTACCTCAGGACCTGTCCAAATCTTAGTGTCAAAAGATTTGCCAAGGCAGCCTTGGGACAAGGTAATTTTTAATCCCTTCCAAGGAATTGACTATATGGATCAGGATCCATAAAACTCCAGTGGCTGGACACTTACTCTCAAAAGGAATCTCCATGGTGATCTTTCTGTACAGTAATTTACAGACCTTGTATTTCTGAGAATTGAAGATATTGAAGACTTGATTTCAATTGCCTTCCAATAATAATACTATTATTATATGGGGGTCTTGAGAGGGGTTGTTTTTTCCTGTTTTTTTGTTTGTTTGTTTGTTTTCTTGGATTTTTTTAAATATAGGAAAATAGATAATTCAGGGATTAAAACTGGTACAAACTAGCAGTAATTCCTTCGTAATGAAACAACAATGTAATGTTGTATGTGAGAAATATCAGGATCACCTTGTGTAGCTTGTGTCAGTTTACAGTATTACTGATTGTGTACCTCTCAGCACTGTCTTATAAAAGAACATCAGTGAAGCATCTTTTCTACAAACTGAATTCAGCCAGCTATCACTCCAGATGCCTCACAATGTGTTCCTCTAACACTGTGGTGAACCAGGTATTTTTCAAGGAATCATCATACCTGTTTTCAATCTCTGTTATTATAATTGCTCTAGCAGTATCAAAATTTTATGTCTCATTTTGCCCACCCACCACCGTCTTTATTTATCTGAAATTTTGGCACTTTAGAATAAATAAAATGTTAAAAAAAAAAAGAGAAGAGACATTAAGAGCAAAATTACTTTCTTTGATTCTGTTGTCAAGTCTGGTCACCTTCCTGTGATCTAAACACTTGGAAAAATGCAGCACCCCTTAGGTGGTCATAAAGACATTTCTGTTAGAGCTCAGTCATGCTAAGAGTCTAATGCCATTAAAGTTATTCTCATAAGTTAAAACTAGTAAAAACAGGTCCTACTTTTAAATGTAGTCTTACGATATAAGATTTTATTCAGGGTTTTTGAAGCCTGGAAGTTTGCTACAATTCAACTGAAAAATGAGAGTTATTTTAGTGAAGATCAGAAATCTCAGTGGAAAAAGAATGGAAAGGGTGCAAGTAAACGTGTCACAGAGGGCAAAGGAAAAATGAGACAGTAAAGGCAAAGGTAAAGGTACTGATTTTTCTGTGGTAACCAAGATTTATATTAAATTACATAGCAAAATTTGAGTTGCTCTGATCATTTTGCTCACTGCCAAAATGTATACTACTTGATATCATTAAAGAAAAAATATCCTCATAAAATTATAGTAGTAAACTCTCCTACTTATAACCACTAATAAACCCCCTTTTCTCCAGTGTAATTTGTAATCAGTTTTCTAAATAAGTTATTCCAGGAAAAGTAATTTTTACAAGTATAATACTATTGTAATGATAGGATTTTTGCCAACAGAAAGGTAATAGGAGTCATATCTCTAATATTATTGCAATAGTAATAGTTCCTAGTAGAAATCTAGAGATCTTTAAAAATAGTTTTTAAAGGCTTGCTTTTTAGAAAAGTATATGCCAGTAGATTACAAATTAATTTTCAGCACAGTGAAATTTTAGGCAGTAGTTATTACCTTTAAGAATACAAAGTTATGCTAGGAACTTCAATTGATTCTTCCCTAGACTTTAGCAAATGACATAAATTTTGTTCTTGAAGAAATTATTTTACTTCACAAACAAAAATTAATGGTTCCAGTGCTTTGTATTTCTACCCGCTTGAAATCAGTTACAACAAAATACCCCTGAACTGGAAAGTCTCCTGGTGTGGGAGGGTAAACATATAAAACTTACTGCCAGGATAAAGTGGCCAGAATGTTTTGGAACATATCCTCAGTTTGCCATGAAAATGTGTATCTGTGTGTCAGCTGCACACAAAGGCTATCTGGTTCCAGAAAAAGCATGGGGGTTAGACATAATGCTGCATATTTGAGACAAAGGGTATTCCTTAGTGCAGTGAAGTTAAAACAGACAGCTCATCAGTAGTGCAAGTCAATCTAAATTATTTATTTACCATTTTGAACCAGAAGAAAGTGGTGGCAGATTATTAATTACGTTTGGGGTTTATTCATCTTACTTCGTTTCAGTGAAAGCAGCGCTGGAAACATGAAAAGGTACCTGAATATGAAACCACTTTTACTTTAATCACTTATAGAATCACTTTTTTTAACACTAGTTACAAAATATAGCTGATTTTGATTTACATATTATTGAGACTTTTACCATGAAGTTGCTATGTATGTTTGTAAGTGGGTGCATGATTTTAAATTAAACCAAAGTGAATGGAACAACTCATATGCTCAAAATAAAGCGTATATTTATCTGCCTTGCTAAATTAATGCTTCATTTGTTTTTCACTTCGGTGTGAGAGAGCTGTCTTGCTTCATTATTGCAGACTTAGGCCACCAAATCTTATCCAAGTGGAGAGTAAGTCAACGGGAATCTTTCTACTGCACCCCTGATCATCTTCCTGAATATGTACACTTTCAGTTTTTTTTTTCAGAAAAGTTACAAATTGCTTTGAGTGTTTCACCTATTTATATTACATTTGGAAACTTCTTTCTTTTTTCTTTTTTTTTTTCCCCAAAACCCTCAGATAGAAGACCATGGACCTGCTAGGTTAAAACTGTTCTATTGACTTGCAGTGCAGAAAGCCAACTGTGTCCTGAGCTGCTTTAATGGAAGTGTGTCCAGCAGTTTGAGGGAGGTTATTCTTCCCCTCTACTCTGCTCTTGTGAGCCCCCCTCAGCAGTACTGTGTCCAGCCCTGGGACTCCCAACACAAGAGGGACATGGACCTGCTCAAGCAAGTCCAGAGAAGGGCCACAAAGATGCTTAGAGGGTTGGAGCACCTCTCCTATGAAGAGAGGTTGGCAGAGTTGCGCTTTTTCAATCTGGAGGAGATGTGGCTCGGGGGAGACCTTAGAACAGTCTTTCAGTACCTAAAGGGGGCCTACAAGAAATCTGGAAAAAGATTTTTTACAAGGGCCTGTGTGATAGGGCAAAGGGGAGTGGTTTAAAGATTTTGATTTATATTAGACATCAGGAAGAAATTCTTTGCTATGAGAGTGGTGAGACACTGGAACAGGTTGCCCAGAGAAGTTGCGGATGCCGCATCCCTGGAAGTGGTCAAGGCCAGGTTGGACAGGGCTTTGGGCAACATGATCTAGCGGAAGGTGCCCCAGCCCATGACGGGGTCCCTTCTCTAAGGATCCTCTAAGGATCCCTTACATCTCTAAGGTCTCTTGCAGCTCAAACCATTCTATGATTCTATGACTCCAAGGGGTTTTATGTCATTCAATACAAAATATATAAGTGAAAATTAGTGGAGAGAGGAAGGACAGTATATAAAACATATTAACATAAACTTCCAAGCATTCCAGCATTAAGAAAGATTTTCTTCGTATTCTAGTAACAGGTAATTTGAGTTTTGTATAGAAATATTTAGGGATATGCAATAGCATATACATAAAGTATTTAGAAATATATAACATTATTTCTAATAAATTATATATGAATAAAATAAAGGCTGGTTTATAATTTAAAATTTGGCAGTTACTAAAGTAGAAAATACATACGTTGCAGTAATTAAATATCACAAATTGAGGTGAAAATCTTTACATAGCTATTTTTTATATTGATAATAAACAGGCATAAATATGGTGTTATAGAAAGTGACACATTTTATATATTAAAAAAGCCTGATTATGTTTCCTGTAAATTTTCTGTGGAGTATTCTGTTTGTAATAGTCAAGTAGGAAGACTTCTATTGCAAAACTTCTAAAAATATGTATTCTCCTTGTTATTTTCATTTAGAGGTTAAAGCTGTTTGCACTATAAAAGAAAAATTTGTTTGTTGAAACAGTAAAAATACTGCAGAACTGAGTCATTGCAAGTGAGATGAATGACCACAAAAAAGTACAAATCACAAAAAAAACCTCTCAGAAACAGGATCACTGTGTATCATCAGCAATGCTTACGGATTCATCATGGCTCACAAGAAAGGTATTTACAAGTGGACCTCCTGCGTCTGTTGCATGCTGTCGTTGCTTTGGATTGACTGCTGTTAGATCCCTGTAATCCCAAGCCCCAGGATCTTGTTCTACATATTTACCCCACTTGGTATGCCTGTTCATAAGTATTTAAAGTGGAAATGAACTCTAATCTTTGTATACGCTTTTAACAAAGGGGTTTAACGCCTTAAACCCTATATTTAACATGCTTTTTTAAAAAATAAAGTTTATAAAAAGCTGTGTTCAGTCTCATAGCTTATATTTGCCAGTTTAGCCATTTAAGTTTAGTTAATACCCGGCATTTCTTAATAAGGTGTCATGGCAGTGATATTATGGAACATGGGAGATGCATAGGGTAACAACAACCACTGGGCAAAAATGCCTTGTTTATAATAGAAAGTCTTGGCAACTTTCATATCTGTTATGTACTTGTGATAGAGAAAATAGAAGAAAATTTCATATTTTACAAGACTGATGTGATAGATACAGAAATAATATATGATGGCCATTCATTTGTAAGGTTATGTTGTCATGTAGACATTATGTAGATAAAATTTGTCCAATTAAGAAAAAGTCCATTAAAACTGTCATATTCTATCCCACCTTAGAGCTCATTGTTGCCAACAGGTTAAAAATAATGTACTGAAACTAAAATTCCATCTTTTCCATCTTTGCCTTTCTGTCTTGTTATCATACAGTATCTGAAATAAACCACATTAAGGAGGTCCACCTAAGCAAAGGCAACAACAGTGAGAAATTTCTGCAGTGGTGAAAGGGAGAGCATATGAAGACTGACTATTTTAGCTAATGTCTAAAGCTTGATGGAGGAAATGGCTCCTGGATAATACACTTCTAAATAGAATCAGAATGTATTCACCTCATCTGGATTTAATGAGTTGGACAGCATTTATTTTCTCCAAATAGTGAGACATATTCAGTTCTGTTGAAATTCAACAGCCATAGAAAAAAATTCTTATAAATTGTGTAAAGCAAATGCAAGGATGGAGCATAGCATGATTTACTTTTTTTCTGACATGATTATAAAAAAGAGAAAACTTTAACATATACATATGTACTGAAAAAACACTGAATACTCAGACTTCGAAACTTGTCATCAAGCTGCTGTGATATAACTTTTTTTTCCATTCCATGCATTGAAATATGTATTAATCTCTAGTTTATTTCTGGAGATTTCTCTACATTGATAGAGGCCTGTAGATATAACTAATTATAAGCAACCTATTCATCTGTTATCCCCAGAGCTGAAAAGCTGCAAGAGTTAATTGTAACATACATTGAACTAGCATAACAAAAGTAGCGTAAAACACTGGCAATATAAAATTGTTTCTTACTTCGTTTGAGAGTGGTGGAAAAAATCACCTATTTAGTTAAGAGTTCTAATCCTCACCCTGATAAAAAATGTCATATTTGCAGTTCCTTATACCCAGAACAAATCTTGTGGTAAGTAGGATCTTCGTGAAAATCACTGATATTCTCATATTATGATTGGTATTAGTAAATATTTATACAACATCAACTGACATTGGCCTTTCCTCTGCAAAGGTTGGTGAGATGTATGGTAGTAATGATGTATCAACTATCAAGAAAATTACAGATGCAGCTAATGTGGTCAGTTAAGTCTTATTTCTTTCAAGAGTGACAAGCCCTCATGGAAGGATTACAGAAACAGGATCACGGAATCATAGAATACCTCAAGTTCAAAGGGAACCCATAAAGATCATTGAGTCCAACTCCCTGCTCCTTGCAGAACTACCTAAAACTAAACCACATGACAAAGAGCATCATCCAGACGTTCCTTGAACACTGACAGGTTTGATGCTATGACTACATTGCTGGGGAGCCTGTTCCAGTGGATGACCATCCTCTCAGTGAAGAATCTTTTCCTAACGTCCAATCTGAACATTCTGTGATGCAGCTTCATTCCATTTACGCTTTTCCTATCACTGGTCACCAGAGAGAGGAGATCAGCACCTTCTGCTCCTTTACTCCTCTTAAGGAAGTTATAGACTGTGATGAGGACACCCCTCAGTCTTCTTTTCTCCAAGCTGAACAAACCAGGTGACCTCAGCTGCTCCTCATAAGTCTTGCCTTTCATCATCTTCGTCACCTTCCTCTGGACACTCTCTAATAGCTGGATATCCATCTTAAGTTGAGGATAATTATTCTTGTGGTTTAAACAATACTATAAATGTGAAATCACTACAGGTAATTAGTACAGTGCTGTGATGCAATAGGGATATTTTTTCTTAGGATCCTAATGGAACAGCTAACTCCATCTGCATAGAATCTTATTTCTGGAATAATTGCATCGACTTCAGTAGGCTGTGGTTAATGAAATTGAACTTACAGTTATAAAAATGTGTTTTAAATGTAAAAAACTTACAATTTTAGTCTGGCAAAAGTAGTTTCAATGCAATCCACTCTATGTTATCAATTTGAAGATGATTTACTCCTGAAACCAAAGGGGATGTGATGAATATGCCAGCCAACCCTGCCTATCAGTAACAAAACCACTTTTAATATCTGTCAGATATTCAGATAAGAGAGTGGTAAATTAACAGTGAACTACGCATAAGAAAAAGCTCACAAAAAATGTTGGTTTTTTAGTAGAACGTTATAGTTCTAATCTAACACCATGCACAATCAGTAAAGCTAAATTTTTAAAGCAAAACATGCAGGAGTTAAAATTCTTAAAGCAAAAAAATCTTGGTTTTGGTGCACATTTTTTATTTTAAAGTAAGTATGTTAACCAAACTGGGACTATAATAAGATGTACTTTCAAAATTTAGGTAATTGTACGTGGTGATAGAGTTGTATTTGCAGCCTACTTTACTAAGTAGTCTGAACTTACCTCCAATTATTTTGTTGTGTTTTTTTAAGATTTTACCATTTTATGAAGGTGCTGCACCTTGTACAACTTTTAACAATTAAAGAAAACATACAAAAAAGAAAAAAAGATGATGATGATAGCAGGTGAATATGTTAAAGCTTTATTCAACTGTTAGTATCTAACTGTACTATTGATAATGCAGGCAGTAATCAAATGTAGTCCAGCCAAATTGAAATATACTATTTAATACCATTTTTTGCAGATAGTCAAAACACTGAAGTGCTGCAAAAAGAGTATCTTCTTTTCTTGTGCTTTTCCACAATTTTCTATCCAGAAAAATTCAAAAGAAACTCTATTCAAAATTGAGTATTATGTACAGCAATAAATGTCTGCAAAACATTTTGGTGTCTGTGCTCCCATTCTACAGCAACATACATTATTGTCAATCATGGTAATCTGAAAAGTCATTGTTCTTTAAATACTTGTTCCTTGAGCAGATTTCTTAGATGAAAATAACTTTGCAAACATGTAAAAAATATTGATACCTCAAACTTTTGTGTATGTCAAGTCTGACTGAAAATATTGTGTTAATTATCTTTTGGACTGCATGGGTAAATTATTCATTATTATATTGTTATACTGTGGTGGATCTGGGTTGCATTATCTCCAAAGATTATGCATTACTTAAAAATGTTTGAAAGCCATTTCTCTCATCATTATAATTGTCACATTAGTGAAAGAAAACAGACAGCTTTCCAGGAACATTTTATTTATTTAGAGCTTCTAAGATTTCCCAAGAGAACATGTCATATAATCAAACAGAAATGCTTGGCATAATAGATTCTGCAACACTGCATTACATTCTGTGGAAAGTCACTTATGAAAAAATGAACTATGACCATGTTATTCAATGTCATCTAAATATCTTAATAAAACATATGGCGACAGCAGGCATTGGTCATGGAAGTTTGAACTGTATTTTTTTGTGATTGTTTTCACTGTTGAATTTGAGGAAATGAAAATACTATGTAACTCTGGCCATCTGAGAGCAAAGTTAAAAACTGTAATTACAGGAATTAAAAAAACATTTCACCTTTATATAGAATATGGTGAACTGCGACGTTATATTAAAAATCTTTAAGGTTTGAATTGCATTTAAATGTTCAAAACATTTAAAATAAAGATAGATCATCTGCTAAAATATAGGCAGGTATATGTATGTACATGTATGTGTGTTTATACCTGCATACGCACAAATAAAACACATGCACATGACGTACACATATCATACATTGTGTGTGTATGTGTATATGTATATATACGTTTATGCATGTATTCATCCATAAAATCACACAGCAGTTTTGAGCCCTCTAGTGGTAAGAAATTTGTCAGTTAAGAAACCATTGATCTTCCTAAGCGTATGCAGTTAAAAGATGAGTGTCTAAGCTCTACGACACTATTTTGCTTTCATACAGGTTCAGGATGGCTCCCTGCAGTTGGCGTGGGTCTACAGATACTAGTGTTTATAACAACACAGATATACAAATTAATTTATTGTTTCCAGCATGGTAACTTTTCTGCCTTTGTTGAAAATACAGCTCTTCTGTATTCTTTTGACACATTGATCATAATTTATGATATTTCCTTAAAAAGCAAGAACCTTCTGACATGAATACTGTCAAATAAACATGAAATGTTTGCAAACACACCATCCTCATTCTAAGCTTCACATTTTATACTTCCATGACTAAGTACTACAAGGGGGAGGAGAAGAAAAATCTGCATTTCAGACTGGGAGAAGATTCATCATATATAATAACTTCAGCCATCAAAGAGCTGGGTTTCTAGACTAAGCCGGTTGCTTGCACTGACTCTGCTGTCACTGGTGGTAAATAAGACTGAATGAGTTGCTTTCTAAAGGTGCCTGGAACAGAGCTGTAAGATAGGTGCAAGTTTCTTTCCATTTCTCAAGGAGACCCGGCTAACTAATGTAGAACCAATGTTTTCTTTTTAGGAGGCTAAAAGAAAATAATTCTAGAAATGGCCTAGATCTGAACAAGATTAAATAACATACAAAAAATACTATTATTCATAGCAATATTTATAGCGCTTAATACAAGATAAAAATATAATACTACATATGTATATTATAATAACATATTAATAAATAACAAATCTCAAGTTAATTTACTACATGTGTGTCCTGGTTTCAGCTGGGATAAAGTTAATTTTCTTTCTAGTAGTTGGTGCAGTGCTGTGTTTTGTCTTTAGTCTGAAAACAATGCTGGTAGCACACCAGTTTTGTTGCTAAGCAGTGGTCTGATCAAGGACTTCCCAGTCTTTCATTCTCTGCTAGTGAGGGGGTGCACAAGAAGCAGAGAGGTAGCGCAGCCAGGACAGCTGACCTGAACTAAGCAAAGGGATATTCCATACCATAGACTGTCATGTTCAGTATACAGACTGGGGGGGAGTTGGCCGGCAGGGGCCGATCACTGCCTGGAGACAGGCTGGATATCAGTCAGCAGGTGGTGAATAATCATACTGTTCATCACTTGTCTTTTGTGGGGACCAGGGTTTATTCCTTCATCTATTTCCTATTATTATTACCATTATTATTACTGCTGTACTATTATTTACTTTTATTTCAATTATTAGATACTTCCTATCTCAACCTGTGGAGTTTCATCTTTTTTCTGATTCTCCTCCTCATTCCACTGTGAGGAAAGGGTGGGGGGAAGCGTGTGAGTGGCTAAGTGGTACTTAGTCGTCAGCTGGGCTTAAACCATGATAATGGCGAAACCATTCTGAAGATTACTACTATTTCTGGGGAAACCCCAGAATTACATTCAAAAATGTTTTGTCTGCTGCAGGATGTATTTGTTTGGATCCATAGGTCATACTTGCTTTAATTTTCCTCCTGGACTCAGTTTAAATATTTGGTCTGGATGACCATCAATGCCTTAGACCTTATGAATTCTGCAGCTGACTTGTTTATTCAAAGGTTAACAGAGGTTTAATCAGAACCCTATCCCTGCAGGAACCAGGGAGTGCAACTATCCAGAGTGGTAAGGTTTCTAAGCTCCTTTTAAAGGGCAATCTCACTGGGAGGACCTTAACTATAGTATTCATTCCCTGTGTCCACAGTAAAAATTATAGCATCTCAAAAATCTCAAAAGTAGCAATAGTTTAATTGACCAGTGTTTTTAATGGGGATGAATATAAGTGTTTCTGGAATTATTTCATTAAAAAGATAGTATAGTAATTTATGAATGTAACTGGTTATATGCCAAGAGCTTAGGAAATGAAAATTGTGTAAGTCATAAGTAATTAATTCTCATTTAAAATAATACAGCAACAATTTTGCTTCCAGTGTATTAGAGCAATGTAAATATATTGTTATTATATTGACTCTTTGCTTATTCTTAATATCCATGAAAATTCCATACATACACTATACAGAAATGTTTTCATTGGATGTGTGTAAAATTTGCAAAGGTTGATTTTTTTCTTTTTTTTTTTTTTTTCTCTTCACAAGATTATCTGGGGAAAACATACAGGAGGGAGCATAAGTCTTGCATGTGATAACAGTCTACCCCAGGCAGGTAGTGAGACATAAGGTTGGAAGCTAGTTCCATCATGCAAGAGTATAATTATCACAAAACCTGGAGTTGGGCTATACCTTGTAGAAAAAAACTGGTGACTTCATAACAGAGAAAAAAGATTTCTTTGGAGAACAGCATTGGACAGTATAATGTGACTTGGACAATTACGAGAAAAAGAAATTTTAAATTAAGGCACTGCACTTTTCTTGACTAGAAATCCATTTTCTTGTAGAAACAAAATACTCAGAAAACTAGCACAATTTATCAGTGCTATGCTTGGGATAAACACAATCTTAAATTCATAGTTCACAAAATCAGATGTTATAGCTTAGTTATGAGATGTTTATAGGAGGAGTATATGATGTCTGGATAAAAGTGTTTGTAGACAAAATAAACTTAAATTTCTCCAAGAAGGCATAGCGATTGCTTTAGCATGGCTATAATATATTGATGAGGAAGTTTTATGGGGTGCTTAAGCTATCAGTAATTCTTGGTTCAAAAAGATTATTGAATGGTAGCCTGATGAAAGAAGAAATTAAATGTAAATACTGAGAGTGTGAAGTCATCAAATCAAGTGGTACTTCCAGATTGCTCTTCTGCAGCTGACATAATTATCATCCTTCCTGCAACTTGCAAGTATTGCATCAGGCCTACAATAGCCCAAGATACCATCATTGATGTGTCATGGGGAACAAGAGCCTCCCAGTGTGGCCAATCACACTTCATGGGCCACCCAAAATAAAATATTTTTAACATCTTAAATAGCTGGCTTAAAAAACTGCCACTAGATAACCATGGCTGAGAGTATAAACAAACTGTACACTAGAGAAAAAGACAAAGACTTACAAAAATTCTGCTTTTGTCTCCAGCCTCTAATATGTACCATGTACCTTATAAAGTTTCAGTCACATATTTAAAAGACATATTCAGGGCCATGCCTAAACCAAGCTCTCCACACAAGGTTGAATAATAAGGGTGAGAAAGGGAGGTCTGTTAAGACTTCCTGTGGCCCTATGTTAATTAGATAACAGGTGCTTGGGCAGATCTTCAACAATGTCCCCCTTTTTCTCCCTTTGTTTGGAAATGCATAAAGAGGACAGAATGCAATTGAGCAATAGGCTTCTGTTTGATGTTATAACTGTTGTCCAATAAGGCTAGCGAGGTAACAGCAGAAACATAATTTTTTATGAGGTGGGGCATAAGTTTTATAGATCTTCTATAGCACTTCATATTAAATGGGGTCAGAGTTTGATCTGAAGAAGGACATGAACTGAATACATTTCAAAGAGATTGTCAATATGCTTTTCTTTTATAGGAACTTATATAGTAGGATAAAGACTCAATGACATATCTCACTTCACGTTCCAAAACAATTGCTTTCTAGGATTAGGAGAGGATTCCTTTGTGAATATTGCCCTATTATAAGCCAGCTGCACCTTCCTGAAGACACTGATTCTTCCTTAACAGCAGCTGGATAGTAGCTTTTGGCGAACTGCTGTTCAGTTCTTCTAGTTCGATTCCTGCATATTTCACTAAGGGCCAGGAAAGACTGTCTGAGGTTAAAAAAAAAAACAGAGGAAAAGGTTCCCAGATAAAAAGGTGCTTCTGCATTGTCACTGAATTCCTCTGTCACATTGATAGATTTCTTTCTTTGACATCTGAGAACTGAGTTGTCAGACTTTTTTTTAAGAAACCTTTTTGTAGTTTACTTGTAGATGTGCAGTAGTAATCCTGTCACAACAGAGGGAAAGCTTATTAAAAGATACTTGAAAAACCTTATCACTAAAAAAGCCAGCAAAAAACATCTTGTGTAATAGAGTCTCAAAATATTTCTGCTTACCTTCTTATTAAAATCAGTCTATATGTACATACTTATTCCTAATGATATAGATTGTTTATCCATTTGCTTTATATGTTTTAATATGTTTTATATATGCCAAAAAGATAATTAGATCATTTAGCCTGACATCACAACTCATCATTTTGCACATTTTTTTTATCAGACTAAGACAGGAAGCCTTGTAGATGTATTTGAATAAAATGTTAGAAAGCATGCAGCTTCCTGAATGAAAAATAATCAATTATGCTACATATGGCTGGGTGAACTGTATTGTTGATTAGAATGAGAGTAGAGCTCCACAGTGCTCTGCAAAGCAAGCTGGGAAAAAGTTTTTACAAACTAAAATCAAGACAACAATGAGTTTCAGTTCCTTCTCACAGTATAGTGTGTGTGGTCCTTTGTCTGACCATCACCCATTCTGTGCCCTAGAGAAAAGGAAAAATTCTGTAACCACAATACTTTAGTACAGATATACCTCAAGTGAAATAAAACCATCTTTACTTTACAGGCAGTTATTTCAAGGCCTAAATCATGAGGTATTATGATATATACTGCTCTGCTCTACGGTGCAAAGAAGAGAATGTGGAGAGCAATCAAGTGTTCTGTAACTTTGCACTTCTCTACTTGTCCTCCCAAAACCAAAATATTGAGAGGACTGAGTCTCATCCTCACAGACCAGAAAGGACACCATAATTATTCAATGTGGACTTCTATACTCCCTACTGAATGTCTTCCACAGGTTAGATGAAAGGGCATCTGATTTTATTTCAAGGGAACCATGGCTCTTTCAGGTCTCCCAATAATTTTGTGTGTTATTTCTAGAATAATTATCTTAATTTTGATTCCAGTAATTAGCTCGTGTTCCATTTCTCACAGCAAAATCAAAAAGCTCTGTGCTGTCAGATATAATTCCCACATTTAAATACTTACACTCACTTATCCAATCATATAATGGCTTGAGTTGGAAGAAGCCTTAAAGATCATCCAGTTCCAATCCCCCTTTCGTGGGCAGGGACATCCATTACATTATCTACCCATTTCTTAAACTTCCCTTCAGTATACCAGATAAATTTATTCACTTACACCTCACACCATATGCAAGATTCTCAGCTACTTGATACTGGATTTGAGGTGGTTTGGTTTTTTTGCCATATCCTCTGCTGCATTTCCCAGCTTCATTCCCCTTTATTATCCATTCAAAGATTTTGCTAGCCCTCTTTTCACAGAAGCACAGAAAGCTCAGGTTAAGGGTGTATCCTATGATAATACTTAAAACCTAGTTTTAGTCATTGATTTTTTAAGTCAGGTTATGCCATTCTGTAGACATACAGAATGATATTAGGACTGCAAGCTCAAGCACACAGATCTAGTCTATGTTATGGCTGTTATCTATCAAACTTACCTTGAGTTTCCATTTCCCACTCCCCCAAAAAATATTGTGATACCACCTTTGATTAGATGGTGCTGTCATGCTTCTTCCCCACAAAATAACTCAGCCAGCTGTAAATTAAGCCCTCAAATATAAAACCCTCTTACCTCATTAAAGTGTAGTTTCTTCAGGCCTCAAAAAATGACATGAAATATGAACTAATATACTCAGTGCTTATATATCCTCAAATCTAAACGTATTTTCCTAGTTATTAATTTATGAAGTTAAAATAAAGTAAAATGAATGTATCATAGAACTGCAAATTCCACTTAGACTCCTGAAGACTCCAAATGAGATAAACTGACAGTGATTTGTTTTTTTTTCCAGACTTCTTATTTAAGAATACTTTCAAATCCCAATACAGTTATTTTATGTAAGAACTTTCAAAATTACTTCGAAGTATATAAGTGTTTTAAAGCTCTTTATACTGATTTCATTCCAATTTACTGTGAATGTTGCTGATGCATTAACTACATTTAATCAATTTTATTATAAAACTCTTGAAAAAATTTCCACCAGTCAAAGCTAGTTCAAAACACCTTAATATGATTTTTAAAAAATTTAAACTAGTTAAAACAATTTCTTCACCACTCTGCAATGGACTGAAATAATGCATCGCTGCTCTGAAGTTAGTATTTTGAATGTCTAATAACATAACAGGTACATATGATGCACTAATTTTAATATTCATTTTTATGATTCATTTTTTTCCGAAAAGGTCAATTTTAAGTTAGTCTAATTTTAAAAATATCTGAGAAGCTTAATGTTAGATTTATGTAGGTAAGATATTGGCCTGGATTCTTCACCTAATTCAGCTTTAAAGGTCTGCCTTTAAACACTTTTTGGTTCATATGTAATATACTTTTATTTTATGTCTTTGAGAAGATTTGTCTATGCACAGCACTAGAAGGAATCAAAAGGAATAAGGCATGACATTGTAGGTGTAGAAGTGGAACAACAGTGAACAAATAATGACAGACACATGAGAGACATTGTCTCAAATACATAGAAAGAAATTCATGATGTAAGAAGTGAGGTTTAATTAGGCTGTACCTTTTAACAATTTAAGTCAGCTGGGAGCTGCCCTGCAGTAACTCAGACCACAAGGATAATCATTACTTACATTTCCACTTACTGGACAGCTGCTGCCAGTATTCACCACTTTTCAGTTAGTCCTGCAAATTTCTAGGACCTTACATGCAAGAAAGGGTACTGAAAGCTGTTACACTGTTTTCCTCTTCTTTAGATATGGCCTTTCTTTTCATCTGCTTTAACTCTTTTCAAACTGCCAAGATGTGACAATGTATGCATTGCTGTAACCCACTCCACTAAGCTGTGGCTGTAGGGAAGGTAAAAATAGCTACTATTTGCATTCTAGCAGCATGAGAAATTCTCTATACCACTTCCTATGAAAGCAAAGGTCCAGTGCCCATATAATAGTAATTTGTAATTACTATAGTAATTATTAGAAACACTTTTTGTAATAATAATTCTATAGTAGTCACAGCAGGAAGAAAGGGATCGGTCTGATGGGGAAACTGAGCACTAAGGAACAGAAAATAAAGTTGTGGTATTTGAGCACTTACTCTTTGACAGTTTTGTGAAATATTCTATTATTATTATTTGAGTGGGCAGAATAATGGCTACACAGTGCCTATATAAGCCACTATACTGATATTCAAAGTCTAGGAAGGCAATATATTACAGAGGTTTTCTTTCTACCTCCCTCTATCTCTGCTGGTACAACAGCCTATGAGATGCTTGAAATGTAACATCCATAATAAACATTACACAAGAGAAGTTCTGTTAAGTTTCAAAGAATAAATCAAATCAAAATTGCTTTGTTTTCTAGTTGTCATTAAAATGCATTAACCTATAGTGTTTATTTATGAGTAGAAACCTATGATGGAGGTTAGCAATTTTAATATATACCATGAGTTGAGAAATTAAGCTACAGACTTGTTAAAAATACATAAATAAATATTTAATCCCTAATGTTTTAATATTACAGTGAGCTAAGATGGAAAAAAGTAAAAAAGTAGCCAGTGATTGGTCTAAAAATTATGCAAAAATGGATCTACATATTTCTGGTCTCTAAGGCAGAACATAAATACTGTAGCAGGTTTACCTGCTACCTTCCTGAAAGTAGAAGGCAGTTTATAAGTATCTGTAGAGAGCATGAAGTTTGTTATTTCAAAGCCTTCAGTGAGTAAATCTTATAGTATTTTTGCTTTCTCTTTGTTACTGTAGAGAATAGCTATTTTTCTCCCTCCCAGGAGGGATTTTTCTCTTCTTTTCTATTAAAACAACTAAAACTTGAGTTGGTGAAACTGTGAAAGAGGGAAAAGAAATAGAAGCTAAGAAAAGTAAAAGGTTTGAAGGCAACTGGAAATTGACAAATAAGTGTCAGAGTAGAAAACGGTGGCAGTTTGCCAACCAGCTGCGAAAACTAATTCAGCTTTAGATAAAGAGATTTTAAAGGCGAAAAGGACAAGCAAACTTCAGAAAAAGGAAGAATAAAGGAGCAAAGAATAAATCCTTAGAGCTGTGTTAAAGAAGAAACATAGGCAGTGCTTTGTTGTTGTAACTGCAGAACTGCAAGAGGGGCTTTTCATAGAGACTTTGAATAGTACTAAAGAAACAGCCAGAATAAAGTGGAAGCACTAAAGGTTTCCTTAATGCAGTAGACACAGTAGCTTATAGACCAGCCCTCTAAAAGAGATTTAAAGATTAGATTTTCTAAACTAATGGAAATTATTAATAGCAGTATTTTCTTCATCATTCTACATATGGACATAAAAATAAGTGTTACACACAGTTCTCTGTACAAATTCATGGCCAGAAGTGACTGAGATTGTTAGACAAAGAAACAGCTGACATGGACAATGAAATAATTGAAAATGTCAGTGGAAACCACTTTTCCCTAGAAAAAAAAAAAAAAAAGAATTTTAGTGAGATGGAATATAATCTTCAAGAATACAACTTTTTTTTTTTTTTTTTTCCTAGGTGCATCATGTTTGTTATTTCACGGTCACAGAGCATGTAAAAGAATGAAGTGATGAGTGCCGTCTGGTCACAACAGCACACCAGAATAGCAAGATGGTATATAAAATAACATGAAGGAAGGTGGTCACAGGCTTGTCCTGTCATCAGTCTCTAGACCTTTTAATCAGGCTATGAATAGCAAGTCAGCATGGTGTAATGCTGCTGGTTATTATGCAGCGATCTAATGACTGCATGTACTCTGCCCAATTACAGCTTTCTCAGAAGTTCCCTAAGGACAACATCTCCTGACCATTCAGACTATACAGAGCTTAGTGGTTCCCTCTGGGTGCCCTAAAAACACCACCTCTGAGCTCACAAGAAGATTCCCTGAGAGTGCCCAAATCTAAGAGTGACTTTACGTACGCCCTCTGTATGAACCACATCCTTTTACCTCCGTTATGCATGGTTTGACCCTGCTGCATGAAATTCCCAGAGCAGCATAGCATGACTGTCCAGCTTTGATCCTGCATGGGCAGGAGGACATGCTCTCCCCGATTACAGCATGCACCTTAGGTGTGTGAAAGACCTGGAGTTAAGGAGACAAGAACAGATTTCATTTGCATCAAACAAAAAGTCTTTGACATGTGTAACTGCCATAAAACTCAGGGACAGTTTACATACTATGTTTAAAACATTTCTTAAATATTCTTTCAGAGGGGGCATTATAAATGGGAAGTATCACCCCAAAGTGTATTTTATGATGTTATGGAGAAAAATAGGAATAATCTATTTTACTGTGAAATTAGAGCTCAGAATTTCAATGGATCATTCAAACAGAAAAAAATGCTACTGCAAATTACATTTTCTTTGTGAGCTGTGGTATTGTTAGCACAAATTAGTAAACTGTAAAATAAGGAAACAACGAGACCCTGTGTTTGCACTTAGTCACAAACAGATTATAGAAATATCATTAGTTGACATTTCAATTGTGAAAGTTTCTCATTTCCTGCAGTCTTAGGCAGATGAGGGATTTAAGCTATATTTTGTTTCTTATGGCTACATTTTCCCACAGTCAGCTGTTTCAGATTGATAAGAAAATTGGTAATAGTCATTGTTCTTCTGGGAAGTTTTTTGGCAGTTTTTATCAGCTTAATGGTCATTTTCCTGCTACTCACCTGTGCTAAAGGCTTGTGTGGTTTAAACCCAACTGGTAACTCAGAACTACACAGCCATTCACTCACACTCCCCTTGCCTCCCACTCTGAATGGAATGGGGAGGAGAATTGAAAGAATGCAAACCCCATGGTTTGAGATAAGAACAGTCCAATAACTAAAGTACAATATACTACTACTACTAATCATAAGGGAAATAACAAGGGGAGAGAATGTAAAACTAAAAGGGAAAAGGGGAAAAAAATAAACACAAGTAATGCACAATGCAATTGCTCACCACCTGCTGGCCAGTCCGACCCAAGCAATGATTGATTGCTTCCAGGTAACGCCCCCCAGTTTATATACTGGGCATGATATGCTGTGGTATGGAATACACCTTTGGCTAGTTCAGGTCAGGTGTCTTGTCTCTGCTTCCCCTGGCTTCCCATGCCCCTCCTCACTGGCAAAGCATGAGACTGAAAAGTCCTTGACTGGAGTAAGCATTACTTAACAACAACTAAAACTTTGGTGTGTTATCAGCATTGTTCCCAGACTAAAGCCAAAACATAGCACTGCACCAGCTACAAGGAAGGATTCAAAATAACTATTACAGCTGAACTTAGCACAAGGCTTTACTTTCAGTGAGGCATAACAAGCAGGGATGTTGCCTTTGTATATTCCATGACCTGTAAGACACCAAATTTGCCACCATCCTTATTTTTATTGTCTTTCCCCATTACTGGTTTTTCACTGTGTGTTTGTGCTAATGTTTAATATTAGATATTTTAATATGGCTTTTCTGAAGTGGAGATGCTTTAACCCATTGTCTGCTTTTTTTATTACTATTTTGTCCATTGGATATGCATATCTTATGGTATGTTCTTTGAGTAAGTCCCAGTTGTGAGAGTGAGCCATACCAATGACAAACTGCAAGAGAAGGAAAATTATTCAAAAAGTATATCATTTCTAATTCACATCCTCTGTACAATATGAAATTTACCTTCAAAGTCTTTTTAATAACTTACCAAAGGGGAAAAAAAAAAAAAGTAGAAAACAAGCTATCTGAGACAATGCCAGGCTGGAAAACTTATCTCACATGTTTCAAATGGCATTCTCCTCATCGGCATCAATGGGTCCATCAGAATGTCTTCCAAACTATTAACCTGTTATCTGTGACGAGGAGTGCAAACTCCTTGGAGTAAAGATAGTATGTATACAGTTTTGTGAGCACTGATACTGCTTAATAATGGAAAGGAGGTTTATTGTTGTGTAGTTTTTAAATGATGCTATTGAAAATGTTACTGGTAAAGTTGTTGCTAACAATTAAATCAGAATTAGTGAGTCATGAAAAAATAATAGGAATGCATGTTACAGCTTCCCATCCTGCTCTTCTAAATACTTAATAATAATTGCAAAAAGGGACAAAGAAATTTTGTCATTCTCATAGCTTAATCAGACACATATCTTCATTGATGTTAAGAAAGTTACTACTGTGAACAAGAGTTTGTTGACTCAGGACCTTAATCTGGCAATTACTGAACTGACAGTTCTGGAACCACAGGAAGAGGAATTGCTGGAGATGTGGCTCCCCTTGTATGTGTCAAGTTCAAATCATATTACATGAGTTCCAGGATCCCATGGTTGTTGCCTGCAAGCCTGTTATGTCCCAAAAGTGAAAAAACACATTTATGGCATATGCATCAGAGATTATAGATTCCTTTTTAATATGGATGTCTATGCATCGTTCACTGCTGTACTGCTTCTGGACTGTTGATGGAAAGATAGCATGTAATATAGCTATACTATTATATCTTTATTGCTGATGAAATCAGGCAGTGCTAAGTGAGCTGGCTTTTTGCTTCTTGTTTGTCAGACCATAAAAACAAAATATTAATTTTGTCTTTAGAAATATCTAATTAGTAACTGTTCCAATTCAAAAACTTTATTTTTATTGGCACTGCATTTTTTATAAAGTGTTCTACAAAATTACTTTCTTATAATTTCTTTTAAATTTCATTATCTTTTTGGTGACAGAGTAATATTCATTCCTATTTTTAATCTCCTTTTTAGCCAACCTTTTCACTTTGATTTTTCTCTACAGCAGTGCATCTTTTACCCATTTATTTTGATAACTTTTAATAGAAATTTACATTTTCACAAGGACACCCTAGTACTTTTAGGTGAGTTGTGTTTGCCTACTTAAAGGTCTTTTTAAAAGCTGGTCTTCTCCATCACCCATTAAAAATAATGTAACTGTTCCTCTGGGATACAGCTAGATTCTAGGAGGTGAACAGATTAGCAAGAAAGTGAAACATGCATAGTTTGCAACCATGTCAGATATCTTTGATAATCTCTGCAATCTATACTAGAGAATGGTCAGAGACAGAGCTCAGGCTCTGTAAAGATTGCTTACCTTTGGAAGTAATTTTTCCTTTAAGCTGAAAAATACAGATGGGAGCTGAATTAGTAGATAAGACAAGCATCTTGATGAGACTCATTTATAAAATTTTTGTCTCCCTGTGAAACAGTTTGATAAACTTTGGCAATATTTTGCAAAAGTTTTTTCTGAGTTTATATTCATAGCCTGATGTCTCTCAAAACTGGGGGAAGAAATTATTATATCCTTTTTTGGATACTTTATCATTAGGGCTTGAAGTTTCTGTATCATGAAGAAACTTGAATAACTTTCTCTCAGAATATTTTTCTTCTAGCATATTTAAGCTTTGAAAAGGAGCGGCTCACAAGTGTCTTAGAGTTATCTGGTTATAAACCAAACAATACGTAGCAGAGGCACATGAATTACACAAGTTCTTCTGAAGTGCA
This sequence comes from Psittacus erithacus, assembly GCA_009867235.2. Classification (NCBI taxonomy): domain Eukaryota; kingdom Metazoa; phylum Chordata; class Aves; order Psittaciformes; family Psittacidae; genus Psittacus; species Psittacus erithacus. Next base: position 25,265 of record WYDI02001222.1, read on the forward strand.
GAAATGGAAAATTCCCCAGAAAGTTTTTTTAAGAATTACTTACTGTAAGCATAGTAAGTTTGCATTTACTGATTTTCCTTAATAATATTCCAGTTGAACAACAAGGCTGTTACATTCTTTGAACAAATAATATTAATCTTTCTTTTTTACATTGTGTCTTTTCAAATAATGGAAAACCTGACTCCTTTTCAGTTAGTTTAAGGAACTAAATCAAGTGTAGATCTCACAAATAAAAAATCACTACTTCCTTTGAAGACTTAATTTATGCCAGTGTAGCACTGCAGTACTAAAACTTTCTTTTCCCAGTTTGCATCATTATTTGCAAATCACTAAGTGAGGAAAGCCATAGACAAAGTAGCTGTAGGAATAAAGAATCTATTCTTGATTGTAATTGTTTTTTGGTAACATATATTACCTGCATCAGAGGTTCAGCTCATAAACATTCATTTTTCTACCCATTCTTTCTTGCTGTTTTTATTTTCCTCTTTTATGCTTCATGAAAGGTAGAGTCCCGCCAATGTTCTGCTTTTCCTGCAATGTGTGCAATATCTCAACACAAAAATACGTAGTACAAACACTGCTTGTCCAAGCTAAAGTTATTGATTTGTTTTTTTCACACTTTTAATACAGTTTAATGTCTTTCCATCTCCCCAAATTTTTCTTTATCATCAAAGCCATTAAATGTGTCTGGCTTCTTAGTGATATTCAAATTTCTTTGGTTATCGATAGGATACATTATTAGTTTTGTAAAACTATCTGAAGGTCAGTTTTGTCAACTAAGTAAAATACTGTTGATAAAATTAACTCAGTGAATAAGAATAGGTTTATAACTGTATTAATTTAGAGTTGAACATGCTGAAAATGTTCATAAAATCCACATTGTTATTGGGAAGTCCTAGAAGAAACATCTGCTCTTCTTTTTTTACTGTTTCCATTCAATGCTACTCACAAATTATCCAGTATGCTCATTAGTCTGGTAATAGACACAGGAGCCTAAAGGCTGCCTACATTATGCTTTAAAATCTTACAGTGCCTTCTGATCTCTGTTTTTTGCCCTTGTTGCTCAGTAAGTATCTATCTTCTGTGAATGTATGTAGATGCAACATTTTTCCTAACATTTAAGTAAATTAATCATAGAATCATAGTATAGTTAGGGCTGGAAAGGACCTTAAGGTCATCTAGTTCCAACCCCCCCCTGCCATGGGCAGGAACACCTCACACTAAACCAGGCCACCCAAAGCTCTGTCCAACCTAATGATTCCAACAATTCCATTTTTTTTTTTCTTTTTTAAAGATGTATTTTAATTGCTAGCAATAAATTAGTAAAGACATGCTTGTGTAGGTGTCAAGGTGCTGTGCAGGCTGCTGTACCATGGGTGCTGGCAGTGTTGGGTATCCCCATGGAGGGTACAATAGGGCAGGCATTGGCATCCAGTGCCTGTCCCACCTCCAGCTAGGAACAGGGAAGGAGGGGGACACCAGGGAATCCCAGCCTCAGGCATCTGGCACCTCTCTGGGGATGGGCCGTGGCTGGACTGGAATGTGGGCAAGGTGGGGGAGTCCCCGACATGACATCCTGGGCCATGGGCCAGGACCTCATGAGTCCTGGGGTGTAATCAGGGACAGGCAGAGTTGTGAGTGCCCTTGGGCCATGAGACTAGGAGTGCTGATCTCCGTATTCTGTTTAGTTTCTTCAAGTAAAATGGCATTTACAGTGACTACATAAATGCTCATAATTCAAAACCTCATTTAAGCCTGTCCATGATACTTCAGATGAATAAGTGAATAGATATACAGTATATTAATTAGTATACATATTCATTGATGTTACTGGGGACTCATATTTAAAAATATGACATTATCTCCATGAATTTTTTAAGAAAATTTAAATGCTACATACTCTTTGATTACTCTGTGTGTGTGTGTGTGTGTGTTTGTGTGTGTGTTAACTGTGTTAGCCTGAACTCAGGCTATGGAGGTACCAATATGAGGATATACACATATGTCTTCTTCATCTATATTTGCTTCAGTGAGTTCTCTCACATGCATTACTCAGCATCTTCAGAGAACAAATGCCCACCTGCACCTGTCAGCTGAATTGTTCATGTGGTCACTCCTGCACCCACTGCAGTCAAAGTCAGGTGAGTTACAAAAGCTCTATTATTAGTTTAAACTGTTCCTAAAAATACCTTATAGAGAAAGTATAATAAAGTTTTTATGAGAATTTCTATTTCAAAATAGTAATTCATTATTTGGCCTATGTTCAATTTCTTCCTGGCATTTAAACAATTATATTTGACAGAATGGAACTGTAATTGTTACAAACTATAGGGAAAGATCTTTACCTGGAATACTTGCATGTACCTCATTAAACATCAATGGGCGTACACTGATACACAGCAACTGAAAATGGAGCATGATTATCATAATGGTGGAGAATGCATCAAATACATGATTCATATTCTGAATATTTATTGGATAATATGAATTCTTCTGCCCCTTACTTTACCCTAAAGTAATTATGGAAAATAATTCATTTACCATTCAAACAATTTGCTGTTATCAGTGTGAGTAGTATTCTGTTATTCTTCTCTTATTTACTGAGGAAAAAGTACCAGATGCAGTCTGATCAATCCCCTCTCCCTCCATATGGCCTCCCTGTATTGTAGTAATGTTGTCATATGACCACACAGTCAACAGTCTATGCTCATAAGGCAGCACTTTAGACAGCTGAGCCCTTGTTTTATGATGCATCTCCCTTTTAGCCTAGTCTTCTTTTATGCCCATCAGCACTTTTGCTCTGCTTTTCCTCTGCTTTTGCACAATGGTTCTCACATTCACCATTCCTTGCTGCAGTTGTGCCTTGAGTATAGCTGTTCTCCAACTTCTTAACCCCATATACCTTGAGACCCAGAAAGCTATATGGTCACTGAGGAGATGCCTCAAGAAATAGCAGGGTAAGGCTGAGACCCAGCTAGCTTCTTCAGTGTTACACATAAGCCAGGCACAATAGATTGCTTTTCACAAACCTTTCATCATTTGAGACCCAGCATTAAAAGATACCTGCCTTTTAGTGCTTCAGTCCAGCATTAGACAGCAAGGTCATTAAAACCCCTAAATCATTAATATAGCACTCAGATTTCATAATTGTTCATTGTCTTAGAACAGCAGGGATGTGTATTGAATGGGTTGAGGACAGCAATGGAGGGAGAGGAAGAGTCATCAAGGAATGACAGTCTATTTCATGGACTGACATGAACAGCTATCCTTTGATTATAACTTGCTAAGTGCAACTGCTGTCCTAATGTGTTAGTGGAAGGTGATTACTGAGCAGTGAACAATTTGGTATTGTGTGTACATGCACCTAAGCTTGGACTATATCTGCCTTTAAGGATAGTGGGAGTTTTTCTTCCTGATCATGGTTCTGGAGGATGGTAGATGCCTAAAAGTAGACAAAGTGAGGCTCCCTCCATCTACCAACTCAACAGCACTGCAACCATCACCCGGAGATCCAAAACACATTGGAAGCCTAGTTCCTCAGAAGGAATTCTGCAAGTGTCGGCCCTGCAAACATCACCCATCCCTTTTGGTCCTCTAGTGAGAAGAAATTTGTATACCTTTATTAGCTTTTAATTCCATGAAGGGAGAATTCAGATCTCTTGCCCAGAAGTAAAATATTTGTGCAACTTTATCAAAGGCTTTTCTGCTCCTACTCTTTAATTCCATTGTATCTTCCTCCCTTTTCTTTATTGTAACTGGAAATAAAGAATCAATGAGAGAATCTTCATAATTTATTTTAATCTTCCATTGAAATATGGAATTTAACTTTAATAACTTATAAGTTAGCTTCCTGGTACAGAAAGATTTGATTTGTTTAATAAAAAAAAAATAAAAATACAAAACCCAGCATATCTGTGGTTTTGTCTTACTGCATAGTTCTGCAGTACCTTCTTTGAATTAGCAGATAGGATGAGTTACATGGTAGTCACTGTTACAATAAAAAATTTCAGAGTGCAAGGCCTTGACACAATAAACGCTGTTTGAGATGCTGTTGTGTTTTGTATTCTGTATCTTTTAGAGTGTTCCCCCTTGGAGCATGAGACAGTGCTTGGAGGATTTATAAAAGTAGTTCTTGGAAGCAAAGGAAAGCAGTACATATAGTATTTTTAGATGAAGGGTTGCTTTTTAGTTCTGCAGAATATAACAAACACTAAGCAAAAATAATACTTCATGTTTACTGAGGCAGAAGCAAATTCAGAGTTAAGGGGTCAGGTGCTTTTATCACAGTAGCAGGTCTGTTAAATAGTCTAAATAACACTGCACTGAGCATCACAGTCACATTCTTTAAATGCATTTCATTCTTCAAGTTTTTAAGCACGTAAGAATACTAAGGAAATTATGAAAAAGCCTGACACTGAAATGAATGTACAGTTTATTTATTTAAATATTTTATATTTAACATATAAAGTAAGATGCTTGGCATATAGTTAAAATTTATGGTAGCATTATGGTGGCTGTGTTATTCAAGAGTACAAGAAAAGGTTTGTTTTTTTACTGCATCTTTGTAAGCAGTCCTCAGACAGTGTAAGCTCTCTCAGTGATGACATATAATTATGTTCCATGCAAGGCACAGCATGGTTTGGAGCCCAGGCAGTAATTTCTTCTCAATTGTTCCTGGCTCTGTGATAGGCCATCTTGACTCACTCGGGACTATGTTTGTAGGGAACCATAAACCCTAAGGAGCATGGTGCTGAGACATATCTCTAGACTAGAACAGAAGAGTTCAACTTAGATTATTGGTTTGGGCATTTGGCCAACATTGCTGAGCAACAGTATGAGACAAAAAAATAAAGAGAGAAAGTAAGGAGGCAGTAATGAACCCTGGGGCTGGAGCAGAAACTGGTGACAGTGAGATGCGATTGAAAAAGGCAGAGAAATGCTGCAATGCTACATGTTTTATAAGTGTTTTAAAAAGTCCACATTTCTTGCAGCAACAATATATACATATTTGTAAGAATGTATATTTTTAGGGATGCACACACACAGACACATCCATAAAAAAAGAGATACGTTGCTGTATGCACACTAATCTTGCATTTTTTGAGTGTCCAGAATATTAGGTGAAATTCCAGCAAGGTTTTATACTTAATTCCCTGAAAAGAGTGCTCTTAGATATTTTTGAGAGGAAAACAAAGTAAAATAGCTATTCTGAACTACTTCAGTTTGCCAAGATGTTCAGTCTTACTCAGGACATCTTAAAACATATAAATAAAGACAAAATGGCAAAATATCCAAGTACTTGTCAGATTTAAGGAAACAACACACTTTTTCCTCCATGGAAAGCAATTATATCATGTAAGAATTCTGGCATCACTGTTGATTTTGCTGGTAGACTGCAAGTAAACAAGCTATAACACTGTCTACAACAGAATAATAGAATAGTTAGGGTCGGAAAGGACATTAACATAATCTAGTTCCAACCCCCCTGCCATGTGCAGCGACACCTTGCACTAAACCATGTCACCCAAGGCTTTGTCCAGCCTGGACTTGAACACCACCAGGGATGGAGCATTCACAGCTTCCTTGGGCAACCCATTCCAGTGCCTTACCACCCTTACACTAAAGAACTTCCTCCTTATATCCAATCTAAATTTCCCTTGTTTAAGTTTTAACCCATTACCCCTTGTCCTAGCACTACAGTCCCCAATGAAGGGTCCCGCCCCAGCATCCCTATAGCCCCTCTTCAGATACTGGAAGCCTTCTATTCTCCAGGCTGAACAGCCCCAACTTTCTCAGCCTATCTTCATAGGAGAGGTGCTCCAGTCCCCTGACATCCTCTTGGCCCTCCCCTGGACTTGTTCCAACAGTTCCATGTCCTTTTTATGTTGAGGACACCAGAACTGCACACAATACTCC
>WYDI02001223.1:0-11717 GCA_009867235.2 Psittacus erithacus
TTTTTCCAGTCATTGGGAACTTCACCTGACTGCCATGATTTTTCAACTATGATGGACAGTGGCTTAGCAACTTCATTCACCAGCTCCTTCAGGACTGGAGGATGGATTTCATCAGGTCCCATGGACTTGTGTATGTTCAGCTTCTTAAGATGGTCTCAAACCAGATCCTCTCCTATGATGGGCCTAGGGTCTTCATTCTCACAGTCCCTGCATCTGCCTTCCAAGACTTGGGTGATGTGGTCACAGCATTTGCCAGCAAAGATTAAGGCAATGAAGTCGTTAAGAATCTCAGCCTTCTCCAAATCCAGAGTAGCCAGTTCTCCTGATAGCTTCTGGAGAACACCCACGTTGTCCCTAGTCTGTCTTTTTTTTGCAATGTAACTATAGAATCCCTTCCTCTTATCTTTCACATCCCTAAAAGAGAATTTTAAAGAGTTCTTCTTGTCCAGCCTCTCATAGTAAATTGATTCTTATTGCTGGTTTATATTATGAGATATTTGGAGATATTTGAATATTACAGCAGCTGATACATTGAGATCCGTGAAGCCCTAAGCTGCTCACTCTGGGTCGTAGGACCTCTTAAGGTAACTTTAGGGATGTCTGCTGGCACAAAGAAGCATTAAAGCTAACCCAAGTAACCAGAAGAGAATTTCCCTGTAGTCTTCCTTCTGGTTGTCATGGGACTTGAGAACTGTGAAGGTAGCAGACAGTATGTTTTCTTTCCTCAGTCTTGTTCCTTGCACTTGTGAGTGCAAAAGGTAGACCCAACAAGCTTTTGGTGAATGCTCCTGTGTGATTTTGTCCTACCTATTGGGCAGGGACGAGGCTTTTATTACTACTTTAAACACTTTCATGCTTGCAATTGCTGTGTCATTGTTAACAACTGAAGTTAATTTAGTCAAAAAGAAGAGTATTACACTGATCCAGATGTGGGTCAGTTCACTGTGATCGTTTACAGGAATCATAGAATCAGATTCATAGAATGGTTTGGGTTGGAAAGGACTTTAAGATCATCTAGATCCAACACCTCGCACTAAACCATGTCACCGAAGACTGTCCAGCCTGGCCTTGAACACTGCCAGGAATGGGGCAGCCACAACTTCCTTGGGCAGCCTGTGCCAGTGCATCACTACTCTCACAGTAAAGAATTTCTTCATTATACCCAACCCAAAGCCTCTTGGTTTGGAAAGGTGGTTTACTTCAGCTCTTGCTAGACAACTTGTTTTACTTTCCACATACAGGACGCATGGTGCGCACAGAGGGAAGCGTAGCATGTATAGACTCAGAGAGAAATGGAGCCTGGGAGGCAGTAACTTCAGTAGTCCTGTTGCTTGGTAGCTGGTTGTTTAGCAAATATTTAGTCTTACAAGAAGTCACGTATCTACAAATGAGGATGCCAAGTGCCTTGTTAGTGCAGAATTTAATGTACTGCAACAGTGGTGTCAGGTAATTAGCTTTGGCAGACCAATAGATTTTCCAATAAAATTGGTTGTGTAAACCTTTTTTTTATTATTATTTAGATCAGGCATTGTAGCCTTTTGATGAAATAAAAATCAGACCAGAAATAAAGACTCAGAGTTCGTCGGCATGCTTGTAATCTTGGTCACCTTGTCTAAGAATTGTCTCTGGCTCACTTCCCCTCACTGCTTCCCCACTCATTGTAGTTCAGACTTCTCTGAGAAAAATAAGATGCTAGTTGTACATTAATGCTCAAAATTTGATCAAGAAAGGCAGTGCAGTGTGGAAAATGAGTTTTCACAAACAGTGGCCATTTCAGATAACTTTGCAGTATTTACTGTCTAAATTTTTCAAGTAACAAACTGTTGTCTTTTCTGTCACTCTAATTTTAGTCACACCTACTCAATTTATTACTTCTGAACAAAGTTGCTGTATAAAATACAGCAAATGTACTTATAATTCACACTCTGAATATCTCTGTTCTGAATATTCAAAGCATAAGGCAATGTAATTAAAATGTTTGTTATCACTGTTGAGGATCCATGTGCTGTACTCAAGTGCCTCAGTTGAGGTGATATTTGGGAAGCTGTGGCCTTCAGGAAGGTGAGCTGGTGTCTGCTGCCTCCCCTTCTGGGGTACATCTTGGAGGCAAGATCATCCTGATCACATCACAGATGAAAGCTAGCTATAATAAAAATAAAAAGCAAAACAAAACCCCCAAAACATTAACCTAGTATTCAGCCTGTAATGGAGTAGAAAGATGATAAGTGTGCGCAAGTGATGTTTATTCCTCATTATCTCTTTAGCAGTTTGACTTCATCTGCACAGCATAGGAAGAATATTTTGCCATAGGAAAAGACTGATATGCTTTCCTAGAAGGATGTTTGTATTGCTTGTGTCAAGACACAGTTGCTCGGCTGGAGGCGAAGGATAGGTGTTGGTGCAGGTCAGCTGTAGATACGGTGCCTGAGCAAGCGGTTGTGTGACAGTGAGCTGGAGCTGGAGCTCAAACTAGTTCAAGTTGTTAGTTCTGCATAAAATAATTGTAAATTACTTAAAGTTTTAACTGGGTATTTAGGTAAACAGAAGATATTCTATGAAGCTTTTCGGCCAGGTGTATTTAAGATACAAGTGGTGTGGCAAGGAACTGTAGAAAGAAATGTGGACAAATCACTGTGTGGCCAGTGAAAATGCAAAGGTTTCTTCAGAGCCCCTCTTGAAGCTGCTGGGAGGAGTGGGGCAGCATGGTAAAATGTCCCCATGATAGAACTGGCTTAAAGAAAACTGGGCCAGCATGTGCTTTTCTTTGAATTACATCTCCCAGGACAGCTTTACCTCTGTTTTTGTTCCCAGTATTACTTCTGTCATGAAGCAGGTCTTTGAAAGCATGCCTGTACCTTCATGGTGACTTGCAGAATGCTGCAGGAAGGTGGCTGACTGCCCTGTGCGGGGCGCATTAGCCTCCTATGGGCAGGCTTTCTCTACCGGTGGTAGTGACTTCACCTTGCTAGATGAAGCAGAAAGTCTTTCAGATTTAGTCCTCTCCTTGCTTTGTCTCCTCATCTTACTTTTTCCTGTCTTTCTCCAAGATTGCGCATTGTGTGCTTTTTTCTCCCTGTTGTAGTCTAACGGTGTCACAGATGCTTTTAAATGGATTGCAGCACTGGTATAGAGGTATAAGACAAAGGAGAACACTGACAGAAGGATGAAATGACATGTGGGTTTGCTACCAGTGCAGAGACAACTTTGAAGTGAAGCATGGGAAAGGTCTAAGAGCAATCATAGGGAACTATTACATATCTCCAAGGACAGAATGAAAAGGCAAGCTAGGCTTTGTGGAAATGCTAGGATGCTAAGCACCGGGGCTATGGTCAGCACTCCTTTGAGTCAAAACTGTAGCGTTCCCTGTAGGATTTTATTGGGAACAATTTCAGAAGGGATTTTCAAAGGCTGCGTGAAAGCTTTAAGATGTTACTGATATGGATGAGTTAGATAATGCATTATTGCTTCATTAATAGAGATTTGTTAGCAAGGGTGAAAAGCAAGGCAAAACCCATCACCTTCAGCTCGGTGCAAGTGTAGCAGTGTCAGGGTATAACCATGGCAGCTGCTTTTGCTGGATGCAGCTGCTTCATTAGTCTGCCCTATATGTAAATCCTTAGGTATTTGCAGCACCTTTGGCAGGCTGGAGAAACCTTGACTCCAAAGCCTTCTCCTTTAGAGGAGCCTGCAACTTCTCTGGAGCAGCTGGACACTCATGTAACTCCATCTGTACAATTTACTTCTGTTCAGAGTCAGCCCCATTTACTACAAAATATCTGGTGAGCAATTTCTAAAGCAGTTAATATTGCAAGGGAAAGTATTTAGTGGCTGTAGCAAGTCCATGAAGAAAAGAAATAAATGTTAAAAAGTCTGGGGCATCAGTGTGTTCAGAAAGAACATTTGTGAAAGAAATAAAGATGGATGGGAAATCAGGCTTGCTGAAGCTTCTGCATATGTTTTCAATAATCCAGAATGAACTGTTATATTTGGCACAGCGCCATGAAAATAAGAGGATATAATCTTATAACGATGAAGTTAGGAACTATAAAATGTTTTAAGGATACAAGTGGGAATAAACATATGTAATAAATTACTGTTCAAATGAGGCGATCTAGCAAGACAGCTTCTAAGCAGAAAGTGGAAATGAGAAGAAAAATGGAAACTAGCTGTATTTTTGTAGTTCCTACAGAAGTTTACAAACCGTGGTCTCTTGGGTATTTAGATAACTTCTGAAAACAAGAAAACATTTTGTCAGTGGCTTGGAAAGCTTCAAAAATAGCTCTTGTGATCTTTTTCACTGCAGTTCCTACTGGGTGTTGCAATGCAGAGGATTATGAGTTTACAAAGGCATATAGATAGAGTGTATATTTATAATCTCAAGTATTTAACTGAGGTGAGACACAACATCAATGTAGATCGTATGGTTGTTTGGCTGTCTTTTATGGCATGATCAACAATATCATTTTTTATACAAGGTGGGAATAGTGAATAGATACTTCCAGAAAATGAGTTTGAAATGCATATCTTAGTCTGATGGATAACAAAAGTTGAGGGAATTTTATGTGATGCAGATAGTTTTGGATTTTGTGTTTCAGGTCATTCCCTGATCAACTCCTTTTTTAAGGGCTTGTGGCAGAACACAGAAGAAAGCCTGAATTCTGGCAAGTCTGACTCAATTGTGTCATGGGGTTAACTCCACTGAAATCTTTGCTTGTTTGCAGAAAACAAGATAAAAGAAATGTGTAAAATGGGAAACTTGAGAAATTCTGAGGATGTCTGTTAATGCAAGCCCTGAAAGAAGTAGATGAGTACAGGCTTTATGTCTCTGCCTTCTATGTTTCATTCAGACTCTACAGTTAGCAGTTTCTACCTGCATGACAGAGGTCAAACAGATGAAAATCACCTTTTTAGGGGGGAGAAACCCATCAGGATCATATTATCAACCAAAACTTGACTAAGGCAGTATGAAATTTTCAGAACAGAACAGAAGATCCATTTAAAATTAAATTGGCAGAATGACCCAAGACAATTACAGTATTGTGATTGTCTTTATCTCTTTCTAGTGGGAGGGATTCCTAAAAATTGTGTTAGTTTTTATTAAGCCTCAGTTACATTTGGAATAAGATAGTAAAGAAAACTGGATGCAAATTTCTCTGAAACAAGGCTGTTTCCGTCTCATTTTTATACATAAAAGCAGAGAAAAAAAATACCCATTGCTTTGAGAGAAAGGGTGGAGGGGGGAGTTGCACTATTTCCACCTATTTCATTTCACAGTTTCTGGTCTAGTGGCTTCTCTCAGTTCCCCAGCTCAAGCAGCACTTTCCCTTTATGTGGTGTGCATGAGAGTTGAAGGAATGTTTTAAAATAAAACTACCTGTAAAAGCATTGCACTGATTTCAGTGTGTATCTTGGTGAGCAATGTTCCTTGTTAGATGTGGCCTGTGTGATCCAGTTTTATATCAAAATAAAGGCAAAGAAGAAGAAAATTTGAGCTCATTTTTACTGTTTATGTGCTGTTAAGCACCTGATTAAATTCTTGCTAGAACATCCAAATATGGTGGACATCCTTCTCTCTAATATATGTTTCTATCTTAAATAGTTTCATTTAGTAGGTGCAGTTATTTTTCTAAGTAGAGGCTAAGTTCTGTAAAAGCATATAAAAACCACTATCACAAATATAAATGCCAATTTCAGTTCCAAACAGAATGCAGTTCTTAAATATCCAGTACTGTGAATTCCACAACTGTCTTATAATTATGGAATTGATAATGATGCTGCTGTTAAGTTGTCTTGATGTTGCTCTTCGGAAATCTGACCTTTGGTTTTGATGCCAGGCTCTACGTTACACCCAGCAGCTTCAAAGGATTTTGCAGTATTAATTACCTACTTTGACTTATAGATGGAGTAGGAGGGAGAATGAAGACAATAAATTAGTTAGAGACGATTGGTGTCCTACGGAAGAGAACTTTACTGTGGAGGCTTTAACAGGGCGAAGTAAGCAGTTAAAGAATGACTACTGGCTAGAAAAGCAAATGCCTTTTTTTTCTTTTTGACTAATGGCCCACTGTCTGCCCTCATAATTTCTCACCAGCTTAGTTGTAGTTATGTGAAATTGTGAAGTTTGTGAATGGTGATGTTAATATAGACTGCAGACTCACAAAAAACTATTTACTCTGGTGTTAGGAGCTGAGACCACAGCCTGGTCTTTTCTATTTCATGTTGTTAAGTGAGACTACAAGTTTGAGAACTGATCATATTTAAACTGAAAATTACATTGAAAGTTCACTGAAGACCTGAGTTTGGAACACGAGATTATTGTAGAACTTTACTGAGGTGTTTACTTTTATTAGAATAATAATGTAGCAAGGAATCCTGTCTGTTGCTGGTTTTATCTAAATGTATGCAACATTAGAGTATCAAAAACTGCCAGAACACAAATAGTCTATACTATTACAGCAATATAGCGTTTCTGTAAAGCTGTGAAAAAACACCTTTGCAAAATTTGTCCCAGTGCTTCATTTTTTCTCTGTGCTTTTTATGTGAAAGTTTATATTATTCATAATATTTTAATATTTTTATATTTTTTACTAGAATAAAAAGAAAATCTATCAAAGTACATACTTTAGCAGAACATACTTTGCATTTGTACCTGCATCTTTTGGCTTTAAAAGTTTATTCTATGCAACTTCTATCCAGACTTCAAAATGTGTCCTATATGACCTCTCTGGTCAATTACAATATAAGTCAATCAGTGAATAATAGCTAGGAAATATTAGTGAATTCCTGTTTCTGTTTAGACACTCAAAATAATCAGAAACACTGAATACTGTACACATTTAAAAGAATGGAAATCTTCTGGCATAGTTGCCTTTAGGCAAAAGACAGGTTAAGCTTCTCTAATAACATAATCACCATGAATTTTTTGTGCCATCCTGCTCATTGTACAGATTTCTGATGGAATTTTCTTTTGCATAGAACATGTTCTCTCTTTCTTTATATATTATGGCAGTTAGCTTAGATCTCTTAGGAGAAATAAAAATGGATATTTATTTATATTCTGACTTCTAAACAGGCAGAAAGAAGCTGCCTAAAGCAGATATGCTCTCTTTGATGAATTGAAATGTAAGTAGAAGCACAGAAAATGCTGGTTTAGCGTAGCTCAATTCAGTGCCTCGTACTCCAGCAGCAAGCATAGTGGAATGGGATGTAAGAATCCTGCTTGAAAAGTTTATATATAAAAAGTTATATCAAAAACTTGATACCTCCCCAAAGAGACAAGGAATATTCTACAGATGCAGCAACTGAAAGTGAGGCAAGACAGGAACTTGATGAAAAAAAGAAAATAATGCAGAAAATGAAGGATGAAACAGTGAAATTTTGCTGTAAGAGTGGAAGCAGGACGTGCTTGCTGGGCTATAATAATCCAGGCAAAGCTTAGACTTCTGCATATGGTCAGAAATATAATAGCCACCTTATGTCAGAAGAGTTTCAGCAAAAGATGGTCAAGGTGTGAATGTGTAGCAGAGGCATCACATAGCACCAAGACAGAAAACTGAAATATGTGTTCATAGTCCCAAGGCATGAACACTGCCTTGAAACTTTTGATCGATTGCGTTCTGTTGGTGTTTATCACAGCAAGCTCCAAAGTGAGCCGGACAAACGTGTCTATTCTGAGTGAACTCATCAATTACATTTGAGCTGTGAAAGAGAAAAATCAGACATTATAGGGCAGTTGACAGAACAAAATCTAATATCCTTCACTGCAGTTGTAAACCAGTGCCTAGCCCAAGAAATAATTCTTAGCTAGTGTACATTGATAAAATTAAGCAGTCGTTCAAGCAGAAAATACCAGCTCATCTAGATCTGCAGGAAGCAGCCACAAAGGCATGGATCAGCCTAATTGGCACCAACAGCCCCTGAAATGTTGTTTCCCTAGACGTTTATTTAACCCCTTACTCCTAGGCAGAAATGGCTGAGAAGTCACAGTGCTGCAACAGTGGTACATTCTGTTCTGTTCAGAGCGTCTGTCTCCTATAGTAAGCTGGCAGCTGCTCCCCTAGTTCTCTGCACCACTCTCCCTATGGCTTCCCTCTTTATTTCTCCTCATCTGTAGCAGCCAACACAGCGCACTCATGCTGTGCACATCTGGCGTGGAGCAGCATCCCCTCCACTCATCAGGCTGACACAGCTGCTGCTTCTAAATGGGAGCTGGCCAGGCAACTGCTCTTAATGATTCCCCTGACAGCTCTTTTCCACTTACTGATCCAGCTTTCCTATTCACCACCTGCTTGATTTCTCTTCCCCAAACACCCTGGATGCTCAAACCCACACTCTGAATCCTCTGCTCCCAGCAGCCTCCACACTAAAGCCATACTAATGCTGCTCTCCCTGGGCTGATTTCCGAAACCTCCAGCTCAACAGTTACTGCTGTTATCACCCTTGGATTTAAAATAACAAACCAATGAACGGAAGATTAGTTCTCTTGCTCCCTGTTTTGCTGTGTTCTGATTGAGATCATATGTCTGCAGGATAATAATAGAAATAGGACAAAGCAATGTTAAGGTTCTGAGTTAAAAAAGAAAGCTTGTAATTCGTGGTCTTGAGCTGACTATTGGGCAACCACTGTCTCTTACCCTGTGAAAAAGATAATTTTAGTAGTTATGCACTTGTGTTTGTAGTGGGGGCTGTCCCATAAGTGCAGTCAGTCTTCTTAAAGTTCATCTGTGCCATAACGACTTCGGGCAGCAAAACTATGAAACACTGAATCAACCACCTTACCAGTTTCTGAGACTTTTTCCAGACTTTTTTCTGGAGATTCATCTCCATTTACTGTTTTATGACAGAATACAGATAGTCAGGAATTTTTTGATAATTGTTTTCCCTTTTAGTAAGAACTGCTTTCCTTTCTGTTTTTCATTTTGAGAGGAAGCATGTTGTATTCCATAATTGAGGTTTATTTGCCCGAAAACAGAGAAACCTCAAACCCCAGAAGTACCTGGAGCCTGGAAAATTAAACCAGGATGTGGGGATGTTAGCACATGTTCAGTGCTAAGTTCTGAGTCAGACTAGGGAATCAAACATTAGTATCTCACATTGTATATGAAGTCCATCACTCCAGACTAAAAATGAATGGTCAATAACCTTTTACACGCACTGGTGGACTGAAATGATTACAATTAATTTATAAATACAGAATATAACAGACTGTAACTTTATAGGCTTTTAAAGCCATCTGAGGCAGTGCAGTAGGAACTCCAGCTGAGACTGGGGTCAGTCCCTTGTTCAGAAGCCATTACAGAGGATAAAGTAGGGACACAGGCATTCTGGCAGAAGAGAGTAGAAAGAATAGGAAATATTCTGTGGAAAAACACAGAGGGCAGGAAGACCAGGAGGATTTTTTTCAAAGAAGCCTTTGTTGATGCCATCAAAGATGACTCAAATGAGGGAACCCAATTCTAACATCTCCTGCTTTTCAGTTTCACTGACTTCCCATCATTTTTGTGAAGTTATTTTCTTTTCAGGGAATGTTTCAATTTTCTTTCCCTCATCCCCACCAGTCTAATGATTCTTTACCATCTTAATAAGTACACTGAGTGTGCTCCATTAATGGGCAGGAGCATTAGAGAATAATGTCATTTCTGAAAACTCTTAATACATTTCACAATTAAGAAGGCATTGATTCAAGGTATTTTTCAAACAGGAAAAACCTAAGTCATTTCTCTATTGACGTTTACTGCCCTATGAGAAGTGAGTATTCTAGTAAGAAAGTTTCTTCACTTTTTTCACGTTGGTTCATTTATATGAATCAGATTTGCCTGATCTCAGCATCTGGCTGAAATACTGTTCTACAAGCAGCAAAAGGCTGTTTATATCACAATTTTATTCCAAATTTTGAATTCAAACTCAACAGAAATAAAGATATAAATTCAAGTGATTTTGATTTTACGTATGTGAAATTTATATATAGTACTATCAAGTACTCAACTAAGCATGAATGGAGATGTCTGTATGTAGCTGTGAGTACACATTCAAATTGCTTCGCTGAAATGGGAACACATAATAGTGTCACTGAAGCAGATCTGCATGGACATGTGTGCATGAAAATAAGGAGTTTCATATGTGTAACACTGGAGTCTAAATTTTCAGATTTTTTAGGATCTAACTCATTCTTACTGGAACAGAGAACTACTAATGTACTATATACTGATGTACTATGTATTCTGCTTCTTTTTCATTGAAAGAAAAATTTGTGTCTACATTAGCATTAATACTTGTCCTGGTTTTGGTTGGGATAGAGTTAATTTTCTTCCTAGTAGCTGGTGCAGTGCTGTGTTTTGGCTTTAGTCTGAGAATAAGCTGATAACACACCAATGTTTTAGTTGTGGCTAAATTGCACTTACCCTGATCAAGGACCTTTTAAGTTCTATGTCTGCTGATAAGGAGCTGCACAGGAAGCTGTGAGGGAACAGAGACAGGACAGCTGACCCAAACTAGGCAAATGGGTATTTCATACTACAGCATATCTTGTGCAGTGTATAAACTGGGGGGAGTTGGCCAGGAGCCACCAATTGCTGCTCAGGTCAGGCTGGACATCAGTCAGCAGATGGTGGGCAATTGTATTGTGCATCACATGTGTTTATTAGGTTTTATTCCTCTCTCTCTTTTCTATTATTATTATTATTATTATTTCCCTTATTTCAATTATTAAACTGTTCTTATCTCAACCTGCATGTTTTACCTTTTTTTGATTCTCCTCTCCATCCCATCAGGGAGGGGAGCGAGCGAGTGGCTGTCTTGTACTTAGTTGCCAGCTGGGGTTAAACCACAATAGTGCTTATGTAGGGAATATCTTGATTGTCTCCTCTTGTGCAGGAGTGCGGTTTGCTTTCTATCATGGAGCACTCTCACAGTACATGAACTGCGTTTCCTTCCAGGAGCATTTGTTCAGTGAGACCAGACTATTTCAGAGTAAGCCTTACCATATGCTTTAGGCTGTATGTTTTTGCTTCTGCTACACGAGTGTTTACTCTTTTGCTTCTATTGCACACATAAGCCTATTTGTTCTAGTAATGAGACTGCATGGCCAAGATGACTCTTTTTTTTTAAAGTGTACCTCCTTTAAAGGACCAGAAATCAGTTCTTTCAAATATCAGCCAGTATTGCTGTATGTGATTTTTAGACTATTTAGAATCATAGAATCATAGAATAGTTAGGGTTGGAAAGGACCTTAAGATCATCAAGTTCCAACACCCCTGCCGTGGGCAGGGACACCTCACACTAAACCATGTCACCCAAGGCTCTGTCCAACCCAGCCTTGAACACCGCCAGGGGTGGAGCATTCACAACTTCCTTGGGCAACCCATTCCAGTGCCTCACCACCCTCACAGTAAAGAGCTTCTTCCTTATATCTAATCTAAACTTCCCTCGTTTAAGTTTTAACCTGTTGTCCCTTGTCCAATCACTACAGTCCCTAATGATTAGCGTCCCTCCCAGCATCCCTATAGACCCTCTTCAGATACTGGCAGGCTGTTATGAGGTCTCCACGCAGCCTTCTCTACTCCGCGCTGAACAGCCCCAACTTTCTCAGCCTATCTTCATACAGGAGGTGCTCCAGTCCCCTGATCATCCTCGTGGCCTTCCTCTGCACTTGTTCCAGCAGTTCCATGTCCTTTTTATGTTGAGGACACCAGAACTGCACACAATACTCCAAGTGAGGT